>VZZY01022921.1:134714-154810 GCA_013400335.1 Eurystomus gularis
TAGAGCTTTACCTTCTCTCATGCTTCCAAAATGTGACATATATTTGTTGACATGATCCACTAAAGCCAAGACTACAGCCAAACTTCCCATGTAGATGGTATTCGTAGCACAATTTCTTGATTTGTTGAAGTATTTATGAGACTACCATTAAGATCTCAGTTGATCAGAAGGGTTCCAACATCCAAATCCTGAATATTTCAGAGCCTGGCTCCCACAGACAGCAGTGTTGTAGGTGTTTAGTAGATGTTTAAATACTTTTGAGGATATTGCTCCGGTTAGCTTCAATTGACTTTGGATCTAATCACATATATTTGGATAAAAGTACTCGACCTTGGGGCTTCCTTGGTAAAAAATACAGTATCAAAATATCATAGCTGATGCTGAACGTAAAACTAAATCCTGTGCATTTTCTTGTAATTATACTGATCTTGAAAGCCTGACAAGGATACAATTACCTTTTGCTCAACAAAACAAACAAACTGAATTTAGACAGACAAAGAGTGCGTAAAATAAAGCTGTCACTGTATGTTGAGCTTTCTGACCATGAATATTTTGTGTTGGATGTAATAAAAAGCTGACACAGTGGTCTACAACCACCAATGTCATTGTTAAGTATCCAGCATGGAAAGAAAACTCTGGCTGAGACATTCAAGGTCATGTAGAAGAATCCAAAGTTTGCAAAGTAACCGAATGTGCCTATCTTGCAACATCTAAATTCCTAAAAGCATGGAAAGTTCACAGTTCTTCAGGCTTAGACAGAAATTGAAGGGGAGATTTTTGGGCTTCGTCATTCTTGTGCCTAAAACCTATTTTGTATCTGACTGTTGGCCCTGAGCCAACAAAGTGTCAGTGAAGCTCCTCTGAGGTTCGAAGACACACACATGCCTGAATAATTTTGTGAAGCAGTGACATAACACCTTAACACAGCAGTAAGATGACGATGATGATTCTTGGCACCTGCTGAACTGGGACCCAATGGTAGCCTGTGCATACTAAGCCTAAAACAATTTAGTAGGTTTACACCAGAACAGCATCAATGGTCTTTTCCAAGTTGAATGACAGGAAAGAAAAGAGGAGGTCAAGAGAAAAGCACTTTAACAGGTTTCTTGACCCTTTGTGATTAATATTTTGTGTATAACACTTCATATTAATGTATGTTAAATTGGTTTTTTGCTGCAGAGCCTCTTAGAGAAGAGGCATTATATTTCATGGACACATTGCTTAAATATTCTATGCAGATGTATTGAGTTCTATGGAAGAAATGTTATTTTCATTTTCATACACTACTTCTACAGTGTAGTAGTGGAACAATGAACTTTGCAGAACATTTAAATATTAGCTCATTGGCTCAAGAAGACTGAGATATGAGTGCCAAGAAATTTCTCTTAATTGGACATGTGTCTTATAAAATGGCCAAATGTCTTTTGATTGAATCTGACTTAAGCATTGATATTTATTCAGAAATAAAACACAATACCTAATCTTAGGAAAGTAACAGCATAATAGATTTAATAATATACTATAATACTGTTGCAGTTGCCAGTAAATACATGACAAGACTCTAGGAGCAGAACAATCAGAATTGCTGAGGACTGGGCTGTCTGTTTTCATGCATTCAGTCTGAATTTGGTGATCATCTCCAAAAGAAAAATGTGGACTTTTGCAAATACTATTCCTGTGAGTTGTATTTGTGAGTTCCTGTGTGAGTTCCTCAGTGCATCTTCACTTTCATTGCCCCAGAAAATGGAGAAGCTTTGTTTCCATGGTTGACACTTTATTACGGATATTGTGTGCCATAAATTAAAATAGTACCAATTTGTGGTTTGGATTTTGAGGAACAACCTACACTCAGAATGGTCCACAGGCTTGGCAATTACCCTGTTGATGGTAACACCTAGGAAACTTTCTCACAATGAGAAATGTCTTAATTATAACAGGATTTCACAATACTTACTGAAATTAGACTAATTTCCATTAGCAACCATTTGGCATCATTGTTTTGAAGAAACTAGAAATTTTTGACCCCGGGTCCTTGCCTTCCATAATGCTACATATATGTTTGCATATGTGTTTGTAGGTGTAGATGTAACGTCCTCTGCTACCAACTCCATTTCTCCTGATTTTTTCCCCTGGTAATTTAACTGAGTTTATTTCAAGTAATTTGGTGATTAATTTAGTAATGCTTTATATTAGGTATTTATCTGTCCTCATCTGTAAACTTTTGAAAACACCTTTATTCACGATAGATCCTGACCTTGAAAATGGCAACATATCAACTTATATGAGCATTTTTAAGATTTCAGTGACTTTTCCTGTCCAAAATTGGGCTAAATTGTGATGATGATGATGCTGATGATGTGATCCTAAATTAATTTCAAGAGACTCACAGTGGATCAGCTAAACTGTTTCTTTTTAATAGTTTCAGCATACTCAACATTTACTTTCATTTCAACCTTTATTATTTTTTAAATTGCAAGTTAGTACAACTTAGCACAGTAATTGGGGATTGTAGTTTCAACTTTCTTTTCTTGAAAACACCCAGATAACATATTTAGATAATGTAAAATATTTTCAAATATATTTTAGTAACGGAAGGCATGAAGAATGAACCTTTCCTATAGACAGTTTCATCTCTGACAAACTAGAGTTTTCTAATGAGGACAGCTGAAAAATCTCCTAGCTATTACTAAAACAAAGTATAGAGAAAGTGTGTACTGAGGGGAGAGTAAACTTTCAATTTAGAAAAGAGCACAGAATCATCTTGGTTACACACACAGTTCCCAGTTTGCAAATCACAGTTATTCAAAGGCTATTTTAACACAGATTTATATACAAGATACTATTACTGTCTTGCTCACACTAATTGACACTTCTTAATTTCTCATTCTTTAATCAATTGCATCTTGTTCTGCATCAAGAAAAATATACTTTTCCCTGCTGTCTTCTGATAATTCGTTAAGGGCCCCATTGTTTCTGCTACCTGTGGTTTGAATTCAGACACGATGCCATGAACAGCAGGGTCCTGTAGCTAGTTTGTGCAGCATTCATCTAGGAACTTACAAAATAAATATTATTCAGGTTTAAAATAGGGAGGGGGCACAATCAAGAAGCAAGGTGTAACACGGAGACTTGTGTCGCAGTGGTTTCCCTTTCTTGATGTGACTCCTTCTAGGGTGATTTATTAGAGGCAGAATGTTTTACATAAACTATTATTTCCCCTCCTCAGAACACCATTATAGTTTCCACTCTGTATTTTCACATGCCACTTTCACCACAGCAGAATCTGAACATCTTCCCATAGTACATGAAAGTATATGAGCAACATCTGTTGTAGGTGGTTTGTTCTTTGTCTCGTCTTCTCCCTGGAGAGAGAGCTGTGTACGTAGTCTATAGGGTTATAAATAATAGATTATTCCTCTCCACAGTCAAACTATGGAAAAATAAATAAATAAATGGCTTGATCCAGACTGAAATTTGCCTTGTTATTTTTCCTAAGCAAAACATTAAAAGAAAAGTCAGTGGCATACGAAACTTTCTATTCAGCTTCAGAGGAAATATTTTGGTTGTGAGTAGCAGACAAATGAAATGGGAAATGAAAGGTTAGGTTCATAGAACTTTGCTGGAGAAGAAGCTGGCAAAAAGAAGACCTCTTCATGCCTAGCAACTCAATGATTATAATACTCAACCCAGAATATAACATAATCAATTCATTGCACATCTGGGTTCCAGATGATGCTCATGGATTAATTTATTGTTTAGGGCAAAATGGAGCAGTCTTAATCGAGGAGGTGAAAGGTCTGAGCCCAACAGAGTTGGGTGTTTATGGCAATTTCCTATGACAGGATATCTGCTTTTCTTGTGGTTTTACAAGGAATGGCGCTTTTGCTTTCCATCCAAAATATATGACAACTTTGAATAATGCATTAATAATTTCAGGATGCCTAGAATCACAGTTATTCCAGGGGATATTTTATGCAGTTGCAGAAGAAAATTATATTTAGGGGGAATGATTATGTTTTTAGGTAAATCTTATTTATCTCCTATGTCTTGGCTTATTCTTCAGGAGTTCCTGCATGAGTGTCATTTTTTAAGCAGTTGTTTACTAGTATATGGTAACTTAAACTATTTTTCAAGTTGTATTGTTATATGTAGTTATCATAATTTTCCTGACTCTAAATCAAAGAAACTCTTCACAGGGTGAATTCTTCCTAGGAGGGATTTTAATGCCAGACTGGATCAGCCATGATATAATTAGCACACCTTGGTGTTCCCATAAGCTGTACTATTCTTTACCTCAAGCCAAGTGACACTCTGAAGTGTAGGAAATTGCTTCTTACTATTAAAAACAACTAGTTCTGTGAGCAGTGGAGATAATGAAACCTAATTCTTTCTGGTAGGCCACATTGCACTTTTTCTTTATTCTTTCCTTGCTTCTAACAAGAACAACCTCAGCTCTGCGCTGTATCCCTTGCATAGCCCCATCACGCTAGGAGCTGACTAATGACAACATGATAGTAAGGCTAAGGCTAGGTGGGAGCTCTTCATGTACTCATTGCTCACAGCTGCTGCCAAACAGAATATTTACCAGCTGAGCTCTTTCTGCTTTTTCCTCACTAATTTGAATGTATGTCTTCTACCTGATTGCTGAGATTCGCATGAATCTATTATCTCTTAAACAAAAGTGTTGGTTAAATTTGTTCGAAAGTGACCAGTGTACTCAAAGTTTATTGGAATGAGGAGCACTAACAGGCAAGTAAATTCAATTGAATTTCTTTGGCTTGCATAGGTAAATAGTCTGTAAAAGGAAATAAATTAAATGGAAACACTTCCACTCTCATCTAAATTAGTTACCAGATTTCAGGAGCATATTTGTGGCACTGGAGGCTATAGTTTTTGGAGTTTCATTTTTCACCAATTAATGTCATTTAAGCCCTCAAAACACTCTTTATTAAACTCAGCTTTCACTTTAGCCAGTTTAAAATGACAGATATAAAAGGCCGCTGTCTTGCTATAGTGAAAAAATATCCCCACCACTCTGTGGTTCCTAATATTGATGTTCAACTTGCAGGTCTTTTGGTCACTTCCTCTCTGACCCTGAGCAAGTCATTAGAAGATCTGAAGTAGGTTGAACTTCTGTCGAAAAAAAGAAAAAAAAAAGGAAAAAAAAAAGAGATAAGAAGAAGAAAAGAGGGAAAGGAGAGAAAAGGAGGGGAGGAGAGGGGAGAAGAGAATAGAAGAGAAGCTATAAGAATATAACTCTCCTTAACTACCTTCCAAAGTATATACAACTCAGATCCTGGCAACAAGATAAGTACAGCATTGCTTTTGTATTGGGAAGCAAGGCTACAGTATTGGAGATGTACTTTCCTTTTGAAAGAACTCCAGTCTCCACTTTCCAGTGTGAATTTAGTGGCACTGTATTGCTCTGGGATGCTCTCTCAGTCATCTAAGTCTCTCAGATCACACCTAAGTTCTGTTCTCCATGGTTCTTTCCCTATATTTTTCTGCAATTTAATTGTAAAATATTGTCTTTGTTAAGAAAAAGGATATTTACTTACCAAGAAAAAAGTGTCTTAGGTCTTAACACTGTGTTGCAATCATTAGTAATACATAGACCCTTGATCATCTAGCTAGAGTGTCTGGAAAGATAAGGGGCAATGCAGGATGTATCCTAGGTGTGTCAATCAAAATCATTTTTGCTCTCTCTTTTCTCTCTCTATCTTCCCTTGAGGTTCACAACTGCATTACCCCAAAATATGGAGAGCTGACTCTTTTTTTCTTCTGATTTTTTCCCTATGATTATTGCATATTTTTCAGGGCAGGGAGACTGTTATCCTAAAACAATAATGTTCTGGAAAAGATTGGACAAAACAGAATTTTTTTTAAAGATTGTTCATGTTTTAGTAGTCTATAGATTCCCCCAGCAGAGATATTTTTATTATACAGTAAGTGCTATGATATAAAAACAATGATTATATTCACTCTGGAGAACAGAGAGGTTTCTGCTGATACTAAATCTTATTTTAAAATACAAAACTCCATAAATCCTAAATCTTTGTGGGTCCAGTACTTGTGAATCTCAGTTTGGATATGTCCTTGACTGCTCTCTGCTCAACTCCTTTGAATTGCAGTGCCAAGCTAAATATAAATGACAGTTCCACGTTCACAAATACAAAGAGTCTCAAGTGTACTTTTTTTTCCCCATTTACATTGTGATTACAGAAAAGCATAATTTCCAGTGTTAACATCAAATATCCTCAAGCAATATAAATCTTAATTACTGTATGCTGGAAGCAGTACTAACAAATGCATGAGGTGTTTTACAAGGAAGTAAGTGTGTCCCTATGTACACGTAAAGAATTTCAGCAGTTTCTTTCCTGCAGTTAACAAGACCTAAATCTGTTTAATGGTGAGTAATCTCTAAGAAGCAATATAATGTGGATAATTATTCAGAACTTCAGATTCTATTCCTACTTTTCTTTCAACAGTGTTTTTCTGGAAAACATCCACACTAGATCTGACATCTAGTGAACCAATAATCTATGAGTGACATTCATAATTTAAAATTATTCATAGAAAAACTTAGACTGAAGTTGTGAGTCTGGATGATCCCGTATGCTGGGAAGTCAGGTGCAGAGATGCTTCAAAACCGTTCAGCAGAAATCTGTCACCAGCTCATTTATGCAGGAGAAAGGTTTAAGGAAAAGAACACTTGAAACATGTTAATCAGAATTTGTGCTTCTGGAGGCAGAGAAACCAGACAAAATGGCACTTGAACAGAAAGAGCTGCACCACATTTTATTAGTGCTAAAACTGGCTGAAATGTCACCTGTACACAGACTTTCTTGAGCCTATCACCTAGAAATAAATGTTAAAACAATAGTTTCAAATTTCCTTCTAATTGTTGTGCATTTCTTATGCTTAGGACAATAGTTACGTCTTCCTGGACCTGCAGGTATTGTGAAAAGGAAGCTCTTCTTTATCCATCTTAGGGAGCTAGAAATCTAGGAGCAGCTTGCCTTCCCCAGGAACTTACTGCTCAGACAACATGGGCTCTGCTGGCATGACTGGTGCTGGATCACTACACTTTGAGAGATACCTGTCTGCAGAAAAAGTGATAATAGGGATGGAAGGGTGTTCTGCAGATAGCATTACCCCAGCAGAGGAATACTTGAGATATTCTTCAGGCAAACATAGCCTTAACTCAGCCCTTTTCACCACTCCTTTGCTACTACAGCATGTGTCTGACATTGATGCTCCTAATGGCCACCCCTTTTCTGTGAGGTGGGCAGGGAGGATACTTAGCATCCTGGGAAAGCACCAAGGCACACAAGTAACACACAAGAACTTCAAACAGTCGAAATAGAATATATGAGTTTTAAAGATTTTTTTTTTTCCTTTACCTTAAGAAGTAGTTAGCGATACTTTTGTCCCCAGTTAACCTCTTTTGGCCATTAGTGGCTAGTTGCAAGGAATGACAAATCCTATTTTACTTTAGGTAAATTTCTGTACAGTCCGATGGATGCTGATTAATCACCATAAAATATTTTTTCTGATTCTTTCTCAAAACCTTGAAGAGAACAAAGGTTCATCTCCAGCAAACATTTACAGCCATTTAAAGTCATTTTATCCTTTTTTGACAGCAGACAGAACATGCTTCTCTGCTCTACAGCTTTTCAGCATCTCACTTAAAATAATAAATTGGCCCCTTCTGCTCTGGGATTGCCTGGTGAGTTATAGGGATAAATAGC
Organism: Eurystomus gularis; assembly: GCA_013400335.1. Taxonomy (NCBI): domain Eukaryota; kingdom Metazoa; phylum Chordata; class Aves; order Coraciiformes; family Coraciidae; genus Eurystomus; species Eurystomus gularis. The sequence goes on from VZZY01022921.1 coordinate 142,466, forward strand.
ACCTTAAAACCTCGGGACATTTCTCTTGTATCTTTGGCCTAATCCACTATCAATCCTGTCATTATTGTTCACTGAAGAAAATGTCACAGCTAATGTACTGTATGACCACAATTTCAATTCAAAATCACTGTGTGCACACTTCTTCTTTACTACAGGCTATATAACTATACATGTAAAGGCTTTATCCACATATATAAAAAATGAGTTCATTGAAGCTTATTGGGTACTTACATAAGAATGTCTTTGCAGGATGAAGTACCGAGCAACATATTAAATCCTTCCAAATTCCCCTCCAGCACCACAATGTATCCTTGCCACATGGACACCCATGGTGGGGCTCCAAGAAGGGCAAAGGCAAGTGGTTTAATAGAGGTTTACTACTTCAACATCTAGACTGTGCTCATCTAACACAAACTGGATTTTATAGTTCTGCAGTGTAAGTAAATATAATCTGATTGTTTCCATGAATCAGCATCGCTACATAATTATCAGCAGGCAGTCAAAATGAGAGGTGGCTGATATTTCAGGAAATTTTTTACATTTTTGGAAAAAGTAGTGAAAAAAAAGGGAGAAAGTTTCCAAAATGTTTCCTTTAAATTTTGACCATCCCTATTTAAAACCTGCAACTTGAGAAGATAAATTTAGCCTTCAATATGCATAATCTCAAGTAAGTAGACAAATTTAAGGAAATTTTTTTCTTTTTTTCCTGTTGTCAGCCTCCACTCATCTGAGGGGAAGTAGTCTGCTTTTTCTCAGGGTCAAGTGCTAAGACAAGAAGGTTTCCACTTTGTGAACAAGTCTAATATGCTGATAATCATGTGCTTTGGTTTCACCTATCTTACCAACAAGACATATGAGTCTGCGGCAATCTTCCTCTTTAGTATTTCCTGCAGTAGCTCACAGTCTAATCCTTAATGGCTTGTTATTTGATACCTGCTATGTCAGGGGATTTGTGTGCCATTACAGCAGCTATTTTGGTTGTTTGCGTTGTAGCTCAGCCTGAGCATTGTAAAGCTTGGCAGCTCCAGCCCTGCGCGAGTATGAACCTCTGCTTTGCCATTGTCAGGCCTGAGGTACCTCAGTAACAGAGTGAAACAGTTTGGTGCACCAGGCTGAATAACCATTTGGCTGTGTTTGTAAGTAAGCTAGTGAAATAATACTCTCCCTTGTATCATTTTCACCCAAAGATATAATAAATTGGCTTAGGATTGCTCACCTTGAGAAACCAGCCCAAGCTCTTGCTTTGTGAAGAAGCACAAAACTAAGCAAAACTGCAGCTCAGTTTCATTACCAACACTTTTCTCAGCTCTAATATTAAAACATTTTCTTTCTACTTTTATCTTTCAGTTGTCACCTTCCCTAGCAAGGCACCATTTTCTTTCATCAGGGCTTTAGAAATAGCGCCAATTTGTTTCCACCTCCTCTCTGTACAGCTGTGATCTTTAATCCCTGGTATCAATCTCTTTTTCTGTGGTTCCTGCCTCACTCTGTAACCCCTGCAACCTTGGAGCAAATGAGTCTATTTTTGTCTCTGGAGATTTGATGGCAGATAACACAGTTATTAGGGACATCTTTTTCTTGCTCTAATAATGATGATCTGCCTTCAGTAATTTTTCCATGCCTAAATTGCCAGCATGGCTAGAGGGACACTCTGACATGTTCTTCCTGGGTGCACAGATTGCTACTTTTTCCCCACCATTTTTTTTTTCCTTCTTCTCTCTGAGATATTTATTTATTTCAATTTTTGTTTCATCCAATCCCCTGGTATGACTTACGCATTCACATGTAACTTATAGCTGTCAACATTACACTAGGCTGCTCAAATTTATTGCTGACCACTGAGACAGCTATAATTTAATTTTGGTCAAATAATTTAAGCTCTCTCACATTCCTACAGTGTAGTTCTTATGCCAGTGCCCCAGGAAAGAAAACCCCATTGCAGTATTTGTGCAGCCTTTCTGGATTGTGGCACAAGTTAATAGAGTGAGGTTGGATACACTCAGAACGATTTACTATCATTTTCTCTCCGATGTATCAGGACCACAGAGGGACATAGCTGAGTATGAGCTGAGGAAGGAGAAGGTATCTCAGATGCTGACAACACCCAAAATATATAATACTAAAGGATTAAAGCCACATTTGCAAAATTTCACAGGCAACTTGTGCAGTCTGAAGAACATGAGGTATGTGACGTTATATATGGGATGTGTGTGATCCATGAGATCCAAGTAGAAAGTTTCATTTAATATTTGACCTGCAACTCCACAGATTATCTTCAGCTTCTAAGGGGCACCGGTTATGGCTTTGGTTTGCACTCTCTTGCCCGATGATGATGTTTTCTTTATTATGAAAAGAGAAAAGAAAGAAAAGCAGAGAATTAGAACTCCTGTGTGGTGTTGTCACTAACACCAGCCTATCAAGAACCTGCTATGTTTCCAGTCAGGTTGGTTGGTAAGATATTTTCTGAAAAATATCTGCTTCGATTTGATTGTTTTAATTTTTTTTTCCTCTATATCTTTGCAGTCTTTTGGAAATGTCAATCTTCTTCACTGAAGAGAAAAAAAGTTCTGAAGAACACTTTTTCTAAAAAGATGTCCTCAGCTTTCTGTCCAAACATGATTAATTAAAAGTTTGTTTGTTACTTTGAATAAGTAAGCTTCTTGTTTAGGAACATATCCTTTCATATCTTCTATTGGTAAATCTGAAAATTTAGCACTCTGTAACAAAAACTTACTGCAGCTTCAAGTTTAGCCACATTGCTCTCAGATTCTCACCTGGCACAGGAAGGCTTTCCAAATATTTTGGTCCCATAGGACGCTAAGAATCTCTAAGCTTTCCCTTAGAACCACCACCACCACAGCCACACACACGGGGATAGTGCTGGACAAGTAAACCCTGTTGTTTGGTATGCTTCTATAGGCTCTAGTAGGAGAAACAGAAAAGGGAGATTGACAGCTGCACTATTTTGGGAAACAATAACTGGAGCAAATGCATTTCACCGTACTTAAATTTCTAAAAATTAGAGCTATCGAAGGCTACTTAGAAACCACTTATTTTCTTCCTGCTAATTAATACATTCTCATTTTCCTATGTCCCTTGTTGTTCCTTGTAGTGCATGGTTTACTCTACTTATAGCTGAATCAAAACAGCTGCATATGATTCCTTAAACTCATTGCTAGGTGTTATTGCAACTGGCCTGACCTTTAACTTAACTCTTATTATGACAGAAATTTAGCTTTCAGCTTGAGCTGCAAATATACACGATGTACCAAAGTTAGACCTTCTTCTGGAGGACCTGGAGAAAGACTTCAGGAAGCCTTGAGCAACTCTGATTGCTTTCCATGTTCCAGCAGGACACGTCTTATAGAGAAGAAAGCTTAAACTAAGTCAGTCCAGGATGTGACCATATTATTTTCTTAGTAAAGCAGAGAATCATCAAGAAAGATATAGTGGGGACCTGATTAAAGGAATTTAAAGAGTAAGTCTATTAAGTATTTGGTCACAGGTGACTGAGTCTATTCTTTCCCTGCTTGGTCAGTTTTATGACTGTTGCTCTGCAAACTGTCAGAATAAAGGAAACTCTGTGACAAGTCTTTTTCTTTTTTTTCTTTTTTTTTTTTCCTTTTTTTTTAATAAGTGTATGGGTAAGTGTAACGGAGTGAACTGAGTTTGGTGGAAAGGCAGACTTGAATCAGTGAAAAATTATTCATAAGAATAAGTAAGACACTAGAAGAGCCCATAGAAGCATATTTCTAGAGAAAAGACTCAGCCAGTGCAATAAGACTAACGTCTGAAAGCTTCTTCATGGGACAGTACTTCAGCTCCAGAGACATAAACAAGTGTCTCACAGATTTCACTGCCCTCTTTCTTAGAGAACTGAAGACATAGTCTCCTAATATTTCACTAAAAATAACTTCACTCTCTGATGCTGTACTTTTGCATCGTGAAAAGGTTTTGTTAGAAGTTAAACTTCAGATAATTTAAAATATTTTTCCTAATTCCTTAGTTCAGAGAATCGTAAGATCATTGAATGGTTTGAGATGGAAGGAACTTAAAAATCATCTTGTTCCAACCCCTCTACCATGGGCAGAGACACCTTCCACTGGACCATGTTGCCCAAAGCCTCATCCAACCTAGCCTTGAACACATCCAGTGTTGGGGCACCTACAGCTTCCCTGGGCAACCTGTTCCAGTGTCTCACCATCCTCAGAGTGAAAATATTCTTCCTTACATCTAATCTAAATTTCCCCTCTTCCAGTTTAAAACCGTTACCCTTCATCCTATCACTACAAGGTCTTTCTGGGCTGCATTCACACATTGCTGGCTCAGGTTGACCTTTTCATTAACCAGCCCCCCAAGTCTTTCTCCTCAGAGAAAAATGATTTTTTTCTCTTTTGCTTAGGTCCAACAACTCTCTCAACACTGATTCTTCACTCAACGTTTAGCTGGGAGTGGAATTTTAATTTCCTAATCAGCCAATGTGATCCCTGCTGTTCAGACTTCATTTTAGCCATCTTAGAATTTTAGTAGGTTAAAACAGTTTCTGTCTCAGTGGGATGCATAGCTCCTGATTCACATTTTACAACACTGCAGTTGGATTATTGCCACTTTGTATTTGCAGCCTTCCTTGACCATTCATTGTGTAAGTCCCTGGTTTGCACAAAATTCAGCATCTCAAATGGTCACTTACGCACATCAGCTTATCACACTGCGATTGAGGATGCTACACTGGCTTCCTGTCAAATGCGTAATTGCATCTACAGTACTCAGATACTATTCACATCTTGTTCTCATCTCCACTATTCAGATCTTGTTCTCATCTCCACTTACCTCCCTGAACAGCTGATCTGTCACTGTCCTTGTAACCAAGACTTGTAGTTGTCCTTTGTTAAATATTTGAATTTTTTTTTTTTGGGTGGATTGTTTTTGGATGCTTCATCTTGACTTGTCTAGCAGAAGTTCTGTTTAATTGTAATGTAGTTTAAGTGTATAATGCCATGTGTTGCTTCTGCATGAAGTGTGCTATATAAATGCAAATCAGCTAATTAATTCATAACAACAAGTATTATAGCAACACATTGACTGTCATGCTCTGCAGTTTCCAGTTGAACACTGTGTATATGTTTTGTTCATAGAGGAATTGCAGCAGGAGGGTTAATAATTTTAAATCTAAGTAGCCTTGGCTGTCTATACAGACTTGTCATTGTCTATCTGAAGCCTGTACAGATTAAGGGACTAAAGTTTCTACTCTCAGCCATAGTTGGTGACTTTCTATGTGAATGTGGGAGAAATCATACCATTGGACGCTTTCAGACATCACCTGTTTGTGAAATGGGGATAATGATTCCTTTTCTCCTCTGAAAGGTACACAGAGAGCTAGGGATAAATTGAGTTATGTAAGTGGAAAGTACTGAATGTCATATATAAATTCTCAAAAAATCATACTGAGTCTAGCTTTAGCATTCTTTGCACAAGAATGTCGCAAAAACTGGTCAAATTACACTAAAATTGCTCCTCTATTTCTCAACTGTTTCTAAACCCATTCTGCCTACAAGAGCTGAAATTCCCTGAAGTTTCAGCAAGCTATATGCAAGCCAGTATCTGACAGATACAAAACACCCTCCATTCTGAGACAGGCTTCGCGTTAATAGTTGACAGCATGGAGTGCCAATCTTTGCCCAGAAATGCAAAATTTTCATTTAAGAATATTTAATTTTAAGGTTGTCACTGTAATGGCGAAAGCACTCAGGGGAGTCTGAGTGCATGAAATTTCTTTCATACGCTTTCAGTGGATGATGAAATCCATGGGAACACTGCTGTGTGTGTATTAAGGGTAAAAGTCTGACTGCTCAGAGAAGGACTTCAGACTGCTCAGAGAAGGACTTCATACTGCTCAGAGAAGGACTTCACAGCACGAGTTTTGTCACTCTTGGAAGAGATCTCTAAACAGAATTTCACAAATAAAAAAATAATTTTTACTCAGCTTCTCTGTGGAGAGTGTTGGTTAGTTGTTGAAAAAGACATAGAGAGCAACTGAAGACTTTAAAACCTTGAAGATACTCAGGTTTTAGAAAGTTTTCAAGGAAAAAAGGTGCAGACACTTTACACAAAATACAATAAGCCATCCCAATATTAGAATCTTTTAGAAAGTGTGGGTGGAAAAGTACTCTACATCAGGTTCTCTGGTACAACAGCAGAATGGCTGGTATTCAAGCATTTTGCTTAACGTAGGGACAATTACAGCTTCATGTAGCAGTTTCTCAACATTTCTTCTCTCCATTGCACATCCCTGAGCAAGCATACAGAGGCTGAGACCCCAAACCCCCTTCCCTCAAACAGTGATGGTAACACAAGTGCAGAAACATCCTTCATTTCTGTAGCTGAATGCTTGCAGCTGAGTGATGCGTGTTAGCCTTTGCACAGCTGCCAAGCCAGATTTGCCCTGTATGAGCTTCTCACAAACAGCAGTCAGCAACCACAACACACCAATACATGAGATGCACCTGGATCTAGAGGAAAACATTTGAGAGACAAAAGCAGTATTGTCAATTGGAGTAGGTTCTGCCATTTTTCCTCTCTTTCACCAATATTTTAAACTCAGCATTGCTCCCTGCAATTCTTTCTAAATAACATCAGAAGAGTCACTCAGGCCCCCCAAAATGCTTTATTCTTCAACCGTCTTCAGAAACTCATCAGAAAAATTCTCTTCACTGTCTTCATACTACCTAAGCTTTCCTCAATTTATCAGTTATTAATAACCACTCTCCAATATAACTTCAGAATACATAGATGTTTTATATATTTGTATTTCCACGGTCTAGCAGTTGATTAAATAGTTCTTTATGAACACATATCCTTTCTAATTATATGTGCAAATACACTTGTGTATGCACATATAAACGTATATACATGAATATTATACAGAGAACATATACAGCCATGCATATTTTTCTATGCCTCAGTGTTTCCATACATATATACAAACTGAAAGCAAATGCTTCATGTTTAGAAACAGATATTTACTACAGCAAACTGGAGGAAAAATGAAAAAAAAAAAGCCTTGAATTGCCCAGCTATAGATAAAATTACCAAGCAAAAGATTTTAAAAGACTTTCAAAAATATAATGTTGAAGTAGCTGTGCAATTAGGCAAACCATCACATATCTTTTTACTGTTTTGTTGCATAGCTAAATTAAATATATGAAGGGCACAAAAAAAGAGATTTATATTGTACAAAGGCAGTTAAACACTTTAGATTGCTAAAAACATTATCTTAATTATCTGCATATTATGCTCAGAAGAAAATAATTAGCTTTCTCTTCACGACAACTTTCAATGCCAAAAATACTTCATTCCAGAAAACTGGATTTAAGGAAAAATTTTCAAAACAACCTGTACTTAAGTCATTAATAGTTTTCTTTGGACCTTTTGAGCACCTCAAAATTAACTTAGAAATAGGAGACTCTTCTTCACAACATCTGTGAACTTCTGGAAAAACATCAACCCCTTTGGCCATTTATTAGTAATGAGATAGAGAGAATGGGAAAGGCAAAGATATCTTATATGAGAAAAATGCATGATCCACAGTATAATAGAAGTGTGGTGAGAATGAAATGTCAATGTATTATTGGAACAAAACTAGATCAAGTACTTACAGAAAGACAGACAGAAATGGGGGACTTTGAATTGCGACCATCCAAAACTTACATCTTTAGTTTAAGCTCGTCAACAAAATTCCCTCCCTGATTTATTGGAGACAGAGAGATGGATACTTCCAGTTCATGATCCTGCAGACAGATGGGTCATCCATTCTCAAAAGTTACAAGGAAATGAGAAAAAAAATAGCTGCACCTAATCACAGAACTTGCTATTAAATATCTAAATGAACAGTCAAATGATGGTCTTTTAAATCAGTACACTAGATGAATGATGATCTTACAAAACATGTCTTGAACAACTGCAAATAGTGCAAAAATTAAGAAATCACAACCTGTTGATAAACATAAGAGTTTAAATAAGAGAAACGAAGCTTCTCATTGTTTGTGAATTCTTAACTTCCAAATATAAGAAATTTTGGGTTAAGGTAAGGCTCAACCACAGGCAGAACATGGGCATTATTTTTGGCTCTATCACTAACTTTTAATGTGGCTTAAGGTATATTATTTAATATCACCCTTCCTCATGTGCAAAAGACAGTGAAAGTGTTCCTTTCCACTTCTCTATTTAACTCATCCACTGAAAATATTTCTTAACTTTTTTTCTTATCTAAGGCAGGTAAGAATAATCTCCTTCAGTGTGTTTGTACAGCTTCTGGCACACTTGAATCCCAAGCTCCAGAAGTAACTTCTAAATATTTCTACAATAAACCCAACTGCAATCAAATAGTTGGTCTTAAAGGATTCAGAGATTAATAAATAACAACAACAAAAATAGGCCTGGGGCTACAAACACTTTGGCTTCCTCTACTAAGTGAGATTAAGCTCAGGGATCACCCATCCCTTGTATTAATGACAGTGTTAGTTCTTAAAAACAAATACTGAGTGAAGAGTTCAGGCATGAAATTCAAACCACTTATTTTTCAAGCTGCTGTAACGGAATCTGACCTTTTACAAGGTTAGATGAGGCAGGAGGAGTGTGGAAATATGACCGGGTCATACTAATGGCCCAAGAGATCATTGAACTACAGGATTATAGCCCCAGAGCAGGGGAAGTGCCCAGAATTCAGTTTAACAGATGTGGTGTTATTAACCATGGGGCTTGCGTCTAAAAATGGCAATGGGTGACTGAAATTGTACGAACTGAATCTAAAAGGTCTGCAAGATGTCTCTTGAAAAAACAGACTTAATTAATAAATTAATAGGCTGAGGTGTATCCTATTCAGTGGAGGCAGGGGGAGAAGGATCTCTTGACTTCTGATTCCTTCTTGCACACTCCTTCTGCAGCCTTTGTCATGTCACTTAAGATAGGAGTACCAGAAGTCGCCTGTGATTTGGAGTACTTCCATAATGCAACACAAAGCCTGAGACATCTGGGACCTTATTTCAGAAGTGCTGAGAACTCAAGTCCAAAAATTACCTCCAAAAAATTTGTGTTTAACCTGTCTTCAAGCGGCCCATCAAGTCTCCATTTCCACAAAAGTTCTAAGAGTTAGCTAAAGTTTCAAAGTATTACACTAATGCTAAGTATGTATACATGACAGTAATGAGAAATATGTTTTCTTGAGATTTTCATTTTTAAAAAAGTCTAAGTAAAAATAATGCTAACATAGTTTGTGGTACAAGGAAATTCATGATCACTGACAGGTGGTACTTGATTTATTCATTCATGGGGAAAAATTACAACGCTGTAACAACTGTAATGAATTAAAAAAAGGTCCTAAACAATCTTATCCTTGAATATTTCTAGCTTTCCTGGGTGCGTGACACAGTAAAGTGTGTTATTTACCCAATGGACCAGAGCATTTTTTCTGGAAAAGATGAGCTTGTAATGGAAATGCTGACACAACCTCAACTATAACAGCATGAACAAAGACACTTTAATAACATTTTTATTGCTGTAACATCTTTTAAAAAAGAAACACCTGGGACTTGTGCTTAAAAAAAAAAGAGCAGAACTTGCAATTCTCCTCTCTTCATATGATGGGAAATTAATCCAACAAGCCAAAGACCGGGAGGTTATTTTACTCTACCAGCATTTAGAATCATTCAAGGGAATGGATTGTAATTCCCTTATTTATTATATAGGGATAATTAATAGATATATTAATGCATTTCCCTGGAAACATATTGTTATATGAGGTAACACTTAGAACTACCTATTTTTTAAAGAGATGGTGGATTCCTGCTTTAACCTCACAGATGCAGAAGACACTACATAAACAGAAGACTTTTTGCACTGTAGTAAAATTATCTTCTGAAATTACAAAACAAGAGTGATTAGGATTTTATGAAACACTAAGGATAATCTTCAGGGACTTATTGGTACAAGATATATCTTGAGAATGACATGCTATTAGTAAAAGTAATATCATTATAATGACTGTGATGCATTGCATGCGAAGAGTGTTCCTGGGAATGGATCCAAGCAGTACTTCCATCTCCTTCCTGGAAATTCTTAACTTTTGGGGTTGTTGAGGGAGAAAATGAGGAAAACAGAACTCAAATGTCAGAAGGTCAGAAAGGAGAGACTATGGGATTATTTCTTGTAGGATTCCTCTACCCTGATACATGCATTTCTGAACAAATTACAACATTGTTGGGAGGGACAAAGCTGAAGGACAATTCACGTGAAGTAATCTTATACTCAAAAGTCCAACAAGCATCCAAGCCCAAGCATAAATGTTGTCAGGGCACAGCTTAGATGTTCAATGAGTATTGGGCTATAGCGTTTAAGTTGTAAGCCCTGCATGTTGCTGACATAACCTAAAAGATGAGGGATTGTAGGAGAAGGGACAAACAAGTTGTTGACATTTGTAAAGATTTCAGATTTATCAGCTCAATGCAGAGTTCTTCTGTGTCTTGAAGTTTGAAATGAACTTATGAAAGGTTGGTGCTTTGATAGAAAGACAGTTAGTGAAGACAGCTAGTGAAGATTCATTTGGAAGTCCTTAGTACTGTTAGGGTCTGCTTTCACCTCATCTAACTTTAGTTGTGCAATAGTCAGTGTTTAGTTCAAGATACATTCCTGTTCTGGTCAATGGACAGTGATGATTCATGCCATCCTACAATAATTTTCAAGAGAGACAGGATGAGTTATATGCTTGAGAGGTCAGTCTCCCTGTACAATCTTCTGAGGGAATGTACACAACTGTCTTAGAGAAGATGTCTTTGTTTTACACGCCTCTAGTTCACTAAAAAAAACCTCCATCCTCTTTACAACTGCAATGCCAACTACATTTTCCAAATAGCAATTTCATATTAGTCTCCTGATTGTTTAAAAGTTGAATCCCCAATGTTCATATTAAATTCCTTATTAATGGCTCTGGCTAACCCACTGAAAGGATACTAATATTTAAGGGTGTTTGGACTCCTCCCTATCATTGATTCTAGTGGGATCTGAGTGCCAGTACATTTCATCATATCTCTTTCTTACTCCTCTAAGTGCAAAATGGGAAAAAATTGACTTCTTCATGAAGTAAGATATTGTCACAGTATGGTCAAAGGTTTCACAGCCCTCAGATTAGATTATTAAGGTAGCTATAAATCTTAAAAATCTGACTGGATTATTTGAACTATTAGGGTGACTTTTAGTGTAGCACAGAGAAAGAGTGACCAAAATTGAATGGTACATATGTTATAGCTGTCATTATTGACAACAAGAGTCGCTACAAGAGCACAAGTATTCATGTATACAAGATAAGTCCTATCCCTGACCCCTTTTCAGTGTCCATCTGGATTCAAATCAAATGGTGTCTTATTTATTTAGATTTGATTCAGGATTCAAACTTTATTTAAATTCAAGAATACTGAGGCAGCATATGTCCCAGATGACTGGTTTGTTTTACTGCCATTTATTTGTCCTGGTTTTGGGATAGTATCAAATTGTTGAATATATTCATTAAATTCTATCTAAGCAATTGAGTTCTCTTACCCTATGGCAGTAATACAAAAGTACCCTTTATTGGACCATCTGGGACCTTTCTGAAGCATATGACTCAAAAGGTGATCCAAAAATGGGTGCTTTTCTAGAAAGTCATACCCGATTATAAATGGGAGATTAAAAAAAGACGGCTTCACCAACAACCTAAAAACCTATATTAAAATTGGCTTATTAATTTAAAAAAGCATAATCTAAGCCAGGAACTTAGTTGAGAACCACAAACCTAGTGATCTGTATTGCTTGAAATGTTGATGCCATTGATTGTCCAGAATTGGACTTATATTTATAGACTCCACACTAAAACACCCAAGAGGATAAATTACAGGAATTTGCAATGTGACTCCAGAAAATCTGTTTTTTGCTTTCCCCTCTACATAGCCACATCTTGTGTCTCCTTGATCTTTCTCTTCTAAATAAAATGTCAAAGAACTAGCGTCATAGCAATCTGCATTTCCACTCTTATTCACTTACTTATTCACTTACCAATCACCAATTACTTATGCATCTTTGAGAGAGGTTTTATGAAAAATAAAAACTTCTTCATGTTGTCTGAACCATCAGTTCTATAGTCTTTCCATCATTTGGTCTAACTGCTTTAGCTAACTATGAAGAAAGGTGATTGTACTATTCATTCGAGTGGAACAGTTCCAACAGGAGAAAACGAGTAAGACATATCCAAATTCATAGGTGGTGGTGGAGGAGTTTTAAGTTCAAGTCCCTGGACTAAATCAAGTGAAGTTAGTGGTA
>VZZY01022922.1:0-32981 GCA_013400335.1 Eurystomus gularis
AGATGCAAGGAAGAAATTTTTTATAATGGGGGTGGTAAAACACTAGCACAGGTTGGCCAGGAGAGGTGGAAGAAGCCCCATCCCTGAAAACGATCACAGTCTAGCTGGACAGGGCTCTGAGCAACTTGGTCTCCTTGAAGATGTCCCTGCTCATTGAAGGGGGGATTGGACCTTTAAAGATCCCTTCCAACGCAAAACATTCTATGATTCTATGATCTCATCTGGTAGTAGGTAAAAGGAACAAGTACTGCCTGCTTCTGTACAGTACAGGGAAAGCCTTACAGTATAGATAAAAAATATTCTGTTTAATTTCACGCTCTCTTCCTCAGTTTCCACTGCCACTTTGTCTTTAAAAAACCTACTTGACAGTTTACCCCTCTTTCTTGGCCTGTCCGTCCTTTCCTGAATTGTCTCATCCATTTTTCCCACAAGATCATAGTGGATGGGTCAGATGAGCTTTACAAAGCCAAAGAACAATTTGATCTTTTTGCCAGTACAGTACAGGCAACCAGCCTGGATCCGGGCTAAAACTTTGTGAATTTTTATAACGTTAAGTTAGGGGCTACTTTCCCACACTTCAGTAGCGCTGTGCTTAATGGGTAGGAGGAACTAAACATGGCATTTATTGGAAAGGATTTACTGGTTTGGAGAAAGGAATTGTAAGATTTGGCATACAGATTCTTTTATCTCATTCACTAAATTCAGGTTTCCTGCTACCATACTCTCCTAGAACTGGTGGTAGCTTTCTCAGCAATAAGACGTTAGGATAGAAGAGATAGAAATTACATGAGCACTTCAAAGTGTAGCAATGACACCCAAGTTGTTTTCCCAAGAAGCATCAGTTTGTCAAGAGGCAGCACTGTCAAAGGGGCAGAGTAGACAAGAGACCTGGATCTTGTTCCGTTTAACAGCTGCTCTGCTTTAAGTGTTTGAAAGAAATAAAACCTAATTGTCATCTGTCTGTTTGACAGTATTTGGAACAGTGGCAGTATTTTTAATAGCTGACATCCTGTTGTAAAGAACCCCTAAATAAAACATGCAGGGCAAATTCAGCAAAGGACACATTTGCTGCAGCCTCAGCATCACCAAACACAGTAGAGAAAAGGCAATGGATAGTTTCCTTGCCAGCCAGAAGGTAACTTGCTCTTATCCCACAGTCCCCACCATGGGGGCTGTACTGGTGGAGCACTGCTGTAGGCTGTGTCTCATGGAGTCTTCTGCAGCCCATGAACATAACAGTAATTTGTACAGCCCTCCTGAACTCCTCAATTTATGGCCAGCAGCTCCTCAGAAAAGAATCCCCTAATCAGGTGGCTGTGAGAGTGATTTAAAGCCAACTGAAATTAATTTCTCTCCTACTGAGCAGCTAGTTCTTCAAGAACCTAAACACACCACACCTTCTATTTCATCTAATGAGATGACTCATTAATCTTATTAATGAGTAATCCCCCTACTGCTGGTATTTGGAATGGCCAAGACTTGATTTGGATTTCTATGTACTCAGCTATATTGTATGAACCTCCTTATATTACCACGCTGAGCATGTAGGTTTAGTGGTCACTTCTACAGTTAATGTCCTACCTGCAAGTATTCAATTCTGTGGTAAGACCTAGTGCATTGAGGTGTACATAAAAGTATGGATGCCTTATTTTCATGACACACTTCTCATCTTACAATTTATATTCAAATTTCAGCTAAAAATGCTGACTTGCCCTTTTCTAAGGGCCAAGAACAGCTTTTATTTCACAGACATCTGCGAGACATCTTTCTGGCTTTTTTGCCCTTTGCACGCCTCATTTAACCAGTCTAACAAAATCTGCTTCCTGTTAACAATGCATTCAGTGAAGTCTTTGCATGTAGTCTTTGTCTAAAAGAGTGTCATTTCTTCTGCTCCTGGTCTTGTCCCTTCACACTTCCCTCAGACACGCAAAAAAGCCTCAGTGTATCCTCTCTTGCTCTATGCATGCACGTCAACATCTCACAAAGTTCCAGGTTCCTGCAACAGGAGTAAGATTTTAGGTAACACCACAAGCGTATTTTTCAGAGCAACAGTCTACACCCATCTTACAGCAACATCCAGATGTCTTGGCATGCTCCAAGTTTGATAAATGGTTCTTTTCTTCCACCTTAATTGAAAAGGAGATCTATCAAATACAGTTTGTCCTTCTCAACCTTTGTTATCTTCATCCCTCAAGGAATATGTCTCCTCACCTGAAAAACTCATTCCATTTGAATTCCACTGTAGTTCCACCTGACAGCATTCCTCTGTACTTCCCATCCCAAAAATCCCCGTTCCACTAGCTCCAGAGATCTGGCCTTGAGATACAGCATTTGAGCTCTGATGGCCACATATTATTGTTCATACCAAAATAATTGCAGCCTGAACTGACAATTATAATTTAAGCCACAATTATTCGGTATTAAGAGGCAGAGGATTGTACCAATCTCTTCTGCATAGTAATATAAATACAAAAAGATTTTTATCTCCTGAGTATTCTACAAGCACATAAGTTTTAGGGCATGCTTGAAAGACGCTTTTGATTCAACTATTGTTAATTGCAAAACATGAAGGTCATGGTATGGAGTATAAATCTTCAAAATGTTTATTAAGTAGCACTGATCACTAACTTAATTAGTCATATTTACAGTGTTATTTTTCTCCCACTACCTTCTTTCTCTCTAGAGCTTTTCAGATTCACAGCACATTTTTTTCAGTATTTCTCTGTAGCAATTCTGTAATTCGTTAAGAGAAACAACAACACAGAAAGAGCAAAGGCTTTCCATTTTTCTAGGAAGTATTGGGCTATAATAACATCCAGTATCAGTGTACCTATTAAGTGAAAAACATCAAATTAGGATTCAGCCTCATTAAAAGTATCTTTTAAAGCAAATTTTGAGAATCAACATCTCTGTTGTTAATAGCAGCCTTAAGGTAATGTTTGAAACTCTGCTGAAAATCAAATATGCCGGTTGTAGGTAGATGTTATCAAACTCCTATAGTGTCCTGCAGATACTTCCAAGCCGAGAGTTTTTTACTGCTGCTACAGAAAACCCCCAAAGATCTAGAAGAAAAAATAATTCTGAAAAATAAAGTACTGCAAAAAGGCAAGTATCAAAAATGGTATATATAAATTAGAAGAAAACTTTCCAATATAGGCAGTACCCTATAGACTAGCAAAGCTGTGCAAATAGGATTGGGGCAGGAACAAAGCAAGAAAAACAACTAACCAAATATCAAGAAAGCCACCTTTTATGCATGGCTCATCTATTCCCCAGAAAGTGGGACCTTCTAAAGGAAAAAAAGGGAGAGACTTAAAACCCCATTGGTATTCTGAGGTTTCAACATCTAACGTAAAGTTCAGCAAACTTTACATTCCGTGTATAGGACAGCATGAACTTTGCTGCATTTTGCCTCTCAGGTTTCTTTTAAAAACGGGGATAATTTTTAAGATTATTTAGATCTCTAATGCCCTGGAAAGCTTGAATCTCTACTAAGATGTTTTACCCAAATCATGTCTTTTTAAGATGCCAAAATACTGAATGCATAAACTATCCCTGTTTGGAGACACAAAAAAGATTAAGGATAGCACTTCAACTGCTTTGTTCCTATATACCCTCACACTCATGCTCCTGTGAAGTCGCAGAGAAGCTCAGTAACCCACAAAGAATGCAGTATAATGTAACAAAGCATCTGTGAATAACCCCATCCTCATTTTTTGCTGTTTGGTTTTACAAGGAGTCAGAAAAAATACTTTACACTTCATTATATGAGCGAAGTGTACTCTGTTTATATCAGCAACCAACCGCTAAACTACCAGAAGTTTAGTCTTTTAACATTCAACGTGTCATTTTACATTTATTCCTCCTGCTCCATACATAGAGTGTGGGAGAACAGACCCTGAAATGACTAGTCAGAAGGAACAAAGCATACTTCTGTCTGCCAACCTCGAACTCTTAAATAATTTGCAATACTTAATAAGTTCTGCTTTTTATAAAAATTTAAAAGCGTGGCTGAAGCTATCTAACTCGGTAAGGCATAAGCACTTTCCTTCAGTAAGCACAACATGATAATGAACTATACCTACTTGTATACAAAACAGGAAAAATAAAATAAATTGAACAGCTTCAAATTATGGGGGTACCAGAGCAGAGACAATAAACCACAAACATTTTGTGCTAAACCCAAGCGGATCTGGAAAGAAAAGTCCAGAAAAGCTGGAAAAGTAAAAAAAAAGTTATCCGTATTTCATCTACTTACAGAAAGATGCTCTTCCCAAGACATAGTTTTCCCCCTACTCCGATTATTGGTATAACTGGACTCCTTTTTCACTTCAGCTTATATTGTAAACATTTTCTTTTAAAGTTTGTTGGTACAAAAGAACATCCTAGCAATAAAATAGTACCGCATGTATGTGAAAATACGAGGTAGTTTGAGGCTTTGGGTGCAGATAAGAAAAGCAAAGGAAGTTAATGTGCTTAAGTTGACTTGCTCTTCTTTATTTATTGGCGCCTGATGGTTCTGAATATTTTTCTTCTACTTTAATATACCTTATTATTTATAGCTGTTGGAATTAAAATTCTAAGACAATAAAATTTTGCCTGAGGGATTGCAGGAGAAATGGGAGAAGAAAAAGAAATAGTGAATCTGTCAAGCTCAAATAGAAAGATACTGAAAGAATTATGGGTGATCGTTTGGATACTTCACAGAAAAGTTAATGACTTTGTCTTGAGAAGGTATGTCCTTGATAAGAAGACGCCACGTCCCACTGGGATGGTAACACAAATTACCGTCTCTATCACTGCAAGGTGCATTTTCCACCATCTTTGTTCCACTCTTTGCCCCTTTAGAACAATTCTTCATTCAACTGAACAGTTTAAAGTCAAGTATGTAGAAAACAAACAAATCCATACATTTTTCTATATTAGGCTCAAAATCAACCCATCAGAATTACTTCTGCTTTGCTTTTGATAATGAGAAGCAACAAAAAGGGAAACAGAATGTAGTAAAAACAACTTATATGCTGAAGTATTCAGACTCTAGTAGGACCTAATCTACCTGATGCGAATTTTTAAAATATTAACCTTAACCCACACTTCCCAAAGTAAACATACAACACAGAGCTATGATATGTAAGGAAGAATGTATCAGGCTTATGAAACAACTCTTGGTTAGACCACTGTGATCAACATTAATATCGTTAACATAAACAGCACGGAAACATCTTCTACCACCACTCCTCTGCAGGGAGCGGATGCTGAAATACACGACAGTAACCTTTGTGTGTGTTTCTAGTTTAAATGTTTTGTGACTATAAATTGTGCTTTTCCTCTTCTTTTGGCTCTTATATGTGTGAATACTCAAGTTATCCACAACTGTCTTGCAGATATTGACATCCTATGTATTGAAAGTGTAGCTATGAACTCATTAGACTTAAGGTTTTTTATGTAATATGTTTTATTATTGTAATTAAATATTTAGTATTTTAAATCAAGCAATACACAATACACTTACTGAGGGCGTGGGGTTTTTTTATTTTGCTTTATTGGGCCAAATATAAATGGACATACAAAACTAGGAAATTTGAGACAGTGAACAGAAATGGCTTCTAAGTGCAGTAAATATCCATAGTGACATACCAGTTACTGACAGTTCGTACACTAGAATAAATAAGGAAGTATTTATACAGTTCAGATTTTATGCACCACCTGCCCACTTTGCAACCACAGTTTCTGAGCCTGTATACAGTGACCGTTATAATTTACAAGAAACCACTTTATCTGACTAGACTGGACTAGATAATATGCTTTGATAAGATAAATGAATTGGTTATAAGAACTTTCTATACAATTAAAGCAGAGCATAAATCTTGATGAATGGCAAAATTCTATCTTAAGATTTAATTTGTAATGACCCTGGTTTTCAGAGTTACTAAGAAGAAATGTAATAAACAGAATTTCATCTTTGTGAGGAATGTTCTCTTGCCGTTGTAAAAAAGGGTCTCAAAGCATACCAGACATGAAAAAACTTCTGCTGAACATAAAGTATGTGTCTGTTAGTATGGGATCCAAATACTAGAGGAAACCTGCAAAGTAGAACCCAGCATCAACCCCACTTGGTAGACACGGAATTGGAGCATAAGAGTTTTCTGTATTGTTGAAGGTTTCTTAAGAAATCTATGGCCACCTAAGCTCAGACAGCATGTGTTATCTTCCACCTTATCTAGGAGCTCGATTAAGAGATCACTCTTCCTCCCGCAGGAAAGGGAGGCAAAAATAATTCAATGCCATAAATCTCAGAATATGCTGTTTACCAAGAAAGCAGATCACACGTCAAGTGAAAGCCATCTACCTTCATGAAACAGAAAGAAGCTTCTTGAATGGATAATGGTTGAAAGAAGGTGTAGCACACTATATAAACCTTCTTCTCACAGCATTTTGCATTGTGGATGTATTTTGCATTATTTTTATCCTCCTGTGTTCACAGAGGAGCATCTGTGCTTTATTGATGAGCCCCTGAACTGGTCTTTCAAAAGGATCTTAAAAATGTTAACTTGAACTACAACATACAAAGGGTTAACTAAGCTGAATAACCGCAGAAGAACCTGGCAAACTTTTGCAGTTTTATATAGCCTAGCAACATGAACCTGCTTTCTATTCTTGGCTGGGTTTCCTTTGCACACCCTCTCTAATAAAGTTTATATACAGAGAACACATATTGTAGTACCTCTGAGGGGTATTCACAAGGCTGATTTTAGGTGGAGGAAACTAGCCTCTTTCTAGACTCTCTCTTCAGCTATACTTAAGACAGCAGCTCCATAGGAGCTGCTCAGAAAAGGATAATTAAACTGGATTTGCAATTGCAACCAGGAAAAAAAAGAAATCAAAACCAAAAACAAACAACCCCAGAAAAAAATTCCACTGTTATTTTGAAACTTGAAATCAGTAACTCACCTGCATCTGTATCTGCCTGCTCTCAACGCAATGTCAGCTTCACCCAGACAAATGTTCCTGTTCCTCCAAGTCTGCCTATGCTCCAAACAACAAATATTACCAGCTCTGTGGCCCAACCTCAGTCCAAACCAGTGTCTGACACCAACCTCACCGACACTACACCACAGGAGAGACCGAAACCTGAAGTTATCATGGAGGGCAAAGTAAGCCTCCCCCTCTGCACCAACTGCAGTGTTAATGTGGTCAGTCTACTGACCCAACATTTCTTTTCCAATCTCTCTCCTACATATCTGGTCTCTTTCTTTCTCCTGTGTTTCATGACTCATGTACCCAGGCTTAAGGTGCAAATCATTATTTGAAATCTTTTTACATCTTCCTTGATGAATCTCCACACACAATTTATAAAGCCTTCTATCAGTTCCGTTAGACCAAATCAAAACTTCTCCCTTACTCACGTGTCATCCTTGTGGTTTAAAAGAGCATGGAAAATCTTGATCTTCTGCAACGAAACTGGGCTTCAAATGACTCCACAAACATAACCTACCAATGTCTTAGGCTAAAATACTACAGCAAGCCTCCATTTTTATTTTCTTAATATAGGACCTGTGAGAGGAACTTGAGGTAGCCAAGCAGGGGCAGAAGAGCAGTGCCATCCAGAGAATCTCATTTTGAGATTCTCTGATTAAGGGTTGAAAGCATTTAGGTATCTCAGTGGCAACAGCTGTGTCACATTCAGTACCATGTGGGAAATGTGTTACAATGTGTTATTGCTTAAATCCAAAATACCTCAAACTTTCAGACTAAAAGTGAGCTATGAGAGAGGTCTTATTTGCTTAAAGCATGAAAAGCAGAACACTGAAGTAAGCTGACATTACCCCCATTTCCATAAAGCGCCACAACTACTGACTGACATTTTGCAATTTAAGCAAGAGAGGAGTCAAATCTGTACTGGCATTTCTACTGTCGGGCAAAAAAGTACGAAGCATGCATAAACCTGCAGCCCCATCTACTGCTTGTCACCGTATCAATGAAAAGCAAGTGCATATGTCACTTTCTCCTATCTATTTGCATTACACATATAGAAGGCATGACACGCTGTATCTTCTCAAAGGCTTTATTATACTCAATAGTGAGCATTTACTGTTTCAGTATAGCACCCACGCTGTTTGATAGTTTCTATGAGGTTAGAAGCCAATCTCAAAACAGTTGCCATGTGCTTAGGAAGTGGCTAGACTGGTTTTTTTTAACTGAACAAAATATTTGAACTTTTGCAGCAGAGATTCGGCAATCTGAAATATATATTATTGCAGCAACTAGACAGTTACTAAAAATGGACTTCTTGAGGACTTATTCCTCAAGAAAATTTAAAGAATATATTTTGTTACAAAGTTTCTCCAAATAACAAATGCAGAAAAGAAAGGATTAATAGAGTGAGAGGGTTTACACTTATTTTCCTTTAGCTATGTTTGAGCAGATCTGATTCGGAGATTACTTAATCTGTGACTGAATTCTGCCTTTTTCTTACTTTCAGGAACTGAAGTACAAAGGAATGCAACATGTATCTAACAGTTCCAACAACAGACAGTACCGTTCGTATCAGAAAATGCTAACTTAGAAGAATTAAAACCACTGTAAATTCAATGAAGCATGGACAAAACAAATCTGTCTATCAAAGTCTCCAACTCATGCTTCAAAAAGCTGCACAGGCAGGCTTGGCTCACAAAATTCTGATGTCTTTTAATCTCAAATCAGTTGGTGTTGCAAGGACTCTTTATGAGAAATCATTCTTTAGAGGACAGACCGCAAAATATTTGCTAGTAGTCTATGAAGTACTATACCTAATTAAGCAAAGTACATTTATCAAATTAAGTGCTATATTATCATCTGCCTCTCAATCTTAAATTCAAATACAGTAATCTATAATGCATCTCCACAATATCAGTGTGAGTTTAAGGGGCCTTTGTTACAGCTAGGAAAAACCTCGATTACTCTTCTGAAGGAAAGTCTGACATTCTAATTTTTTTTTCCATTTCTAGGAGACTGAATTTAAGCTGCACATCATATATTGCTTTCAATCAAACAGTTCCTTAAAAGCAAACCCAGAGAATAAAAAATGTCATATTTTTAAATGAATTTTTTCTTTGAAACAAACAAGAAAGAGCCTATATTGTTTATTAGTATTTAGTTTCTACTTTGATAATTTGGTATTTTCCAATAAAAGTAATTCTGAAAGATTTTCAAATAACCTTAACCTTAATTTACTAGATCATTTTTCTTCTGGGATGCAAAGAAAAACATATCTTTACGAAATTCTAAAAAAGCATTTACAATTTCATTTTTCATATTATTTTTAAGGTGTAAATTCTCGTCAGGAAAATAAGTGAACATTTTTATGAAGATTAATGTGGTTACTTGCATCTATTTAGTGTTAAGCATAATTTCTCTCAGAGCCTTTCTTTAGCCCACCTTAGACTTTTGGGGTTTTATCCCCTCAAAATTTTTGGTTATTGGTGGTTAGCTGAAGTTAACTTTTTTCTATTCATGCATCCCTCACACCTGAAAAATTTCATTCAACGGTGACCATTTGACAGTACTGTCATCTTCCTCACTGCTGGCTAAGACAAGAAAATTGAATTTTTGTCTCCTGAAGTTTAGGCAGCAGTTTCATAGCTAGAATACCCTCAGTTGCTGTCAGATGCTCAGTTTCTCTAAGCCGAAGAAGCGAATTGGCATGCCTATACCTACTGAAGACAGACAGCTCTTCTGAGATGAAATGGCAGCAGGTCAGTTCTTCTAAGCAGTCGAAAGGGCGATGGCAATAGCTTCACAAACACTGTTTAATAATAAGTGTTGCAGCCGATTTATACGCTAAAATTTCATTCTAGATGGTGATAAAAACCCAATCTATCCTACTATTCTATTTGTTATCCATACCCAGCAAATGTTTTGCCCAACTCAGACTGTCAGCTCCATTTCTAATCACTGTACAAGCAACGTTAAGCGAACGTGGCATTCCGAACACTTGCTGTTTTATATAAAAAACACACAGAAATCCTCACTTGTTTCTCTCCCTCTCAATCCTGGGCACTAAGAGATGGCTATTTTCTCAAAAGCATGGAAAAATATCCATCTAATAAAAAACTAATCATTATTTCAGTCATGTTACTGACGTCATTGGCAGAGAAGTGCAGTTCTATCAGCTTTTTTTTAAAATGCTAATCCTCCTCTTATGCAGAAAGTGCTTTATATCCAAGGCCCTCTCCCCTCAAATGTCTATCAGATCTCTGACCTGCTCTTATCACAATTCCTCTCCTTGAAAGACAGTTTATTTATACACGTAGGAAGTCCATCCCAGAACTATCACAGATATCTTGCCCCCTTTTAAAGAAATAATTGGAAAACAATATTCTCCCTGTTACTATCAATTATTTGATAGGTACAAAGCTGAAGTGATACAATCAATCATTCCTGACTTACAGTTTTTGCTAGAGAAAAGCACAGAAAACTACCAAGAATGTAGAAAAACAGGTAGGACATTTCAGTGAGCCAATCACTCCTTAGTCACTTTTTAATTTTATAATCAGTCAATTACATTCTTATTGAGACAGAAGGTAGAAAATCTGTTTTAGTGATCCAGGATATCATGCTCTGGTGAATATTTTCATAGAATTAAACAGCTGCTAGGAGTCTCTGGTATACTCAAGCTGGGCACTCCTCGACAGAGCAGTCCCAGAAGAAAGGCATCAGTCAAGATGACACTGATGGAAGAAAGAATAATCCAGAACTACTGAACTCATCGCCAATCCAGGAAGCCTCTAAATTGTAAATCACCAAGAGCAAAGAAAATTCTTTGAATTATTATTATTATAAACTTGCCTTATTTTTACATAGTTTACTCTAGGCACTGTTGCAGAGGCAATATGCTAAGCTTGAGAGACCTTTGTACCTGATCTGGTTTAGTTTTACTTCTTCCTCTGACAAAGAAAATTGGCTTCGTAAATCTCTCCTTGAGATACTTGAAGTTAGAGGTCACCTGATATGTCTTACGCGGCAGAGGGTGATCACCTTGCTACCGTATTACCTCAGCTTACCTCAAGTAGTATTTCTCTTTGAAAATTAACAGCTTTCAGGTTTGTAGCAGTCTTAATGCCTCCCCTCACTGGTATTCATGGCAGTATGAGACTAAGTCATTTTGTCCTATAAACATTCCTCATTTAAAAGACTATTTATGATCCACTTGATTAAACTGTCCTGTTCAGATAACAAAACTCATAGGAGTCTTATTTGGGCTTTTTGCTTTTCTTGGACCCACCTAGTTTGTCAGTCCCAGGCATTTTTTTCCCCCAAGAGCTGAAGGTCACAGCAGCAAACCTATTTTACCTCCCTTTCAGGCTCTGCCTTCCCACCCTTCCATCATTCCTTGTTCACAGGAGGTGAATGAGGTGCTTACAGCACCATTACAAGGCAATACCTCCACATACAAATGCTTACTGTTACTTTCCACTAGATGGTTAGACATTAGATTAGGTGTCCTTCCCCCACAACAAATATTTTGTTTATTAGTAGCTGGAAAACACTCCTAGATAGGTGCAGTTTCAAGTGAACATTTTTGATGACAGCGTATTTGGCTTTACATGAAATGCAAACATATTTGTTTGCTCAGTTTTATTGCTATTTATTTAAGAACAAAATGTGACTGTCTGTAGCAATATAACTACCTGAAACATCACCTCTAAGCCACAAACACTTGTTGCACAAGTGCACGATCACGTCAGAAGAAAACAACAAAGGCCAAAGAAAAATAGTATCTAGAAAGAAAGGATGAAAAGACACTTAAGTAGTCTGAATTGGTCAAACTTCAGTGTTCACCACACAAAAAAATTCTTTGTTAATTCTACTGATCACCTCTATGATCAGTAGAGCCATCAACATTCTCTGAAGCACATGCACCTTTTTGGCACAGAGTGATCTTATCATAGAATGTGAGGGGTTGGAAGGGACCTCTGGAGATCATCGAGTCCAACCCCCCTGCCAAGCAGGACCAGAGAATCTAGGGCAGGTTACACAGGAACGCATCCAGAGGGCTCTTGAAAGTCTCCAGAGAAGGAGACTCCACAACCTCCCTGGGGAGCCCGTTCCAGTGCTCTGCAACCCTCCCAGTAAAGTTCCTCCTCATGTTGAGGTGGAATGTCCTGTGCTCTTGGTTGCATCCATTGCCCCTTGTCCAATCACAGGGCACAAGTGAGAAGATGTTGCCCCTTTCTTCTGGACACCCAGCCCTCATATATTTACACACATTAATTAGATCCCCTCTCAGTCTTCTCTTCTCCAGACTATAAAGCCCCAGGTCTCTCAACCTTTCCTCATAAGGCAGCTGTTCCTGTCCCTTAATCATCCTCGTAGCCCTCCGTAATAATGCACCTGCACTATTAATTCTACATTTCCTACCCTTCAGAATGGCTGTGTGATGACAGCCTTCTTTCAAAGGTGTCACTGGAATATGATTTAATGATTTAACTAATGATTGCTTTGTGAGAAACAGCATTGTCAAAGGACAAAAATATTTTAGTGATAGGAACTGCCAAGAAATAGTTGGACCAGAGTAATAAAATGAAAAACATTAACATGTACAATAAATATATGGTAGTATAAAGTAACTTTAGCACATTTCTCGTGACAGAAGTCGTAACAGAAGCTGGAATTAAACAACCGTAGTATCTGGCTTACCCACCTTTCTTAACATCAAAGATCACGAAACCATTTGCTTTTATCAGCCACTTTTAAAAATCTTTTTTTCTATGGCTCACCTTCAGGTGGTAAACAGCATCAAAGCACATGTATTAGTGAATGTGCCAACTTCAAGAAACACATTATCGAACAGACTGAATTAGCCTTTTTCATCCTTTCTTGGATCTTTGGCCCTCGTAGTGTGGTCAAAACTGGATTTAGATATTCTGGCAGTCCTCTTATCCAGAGGAAATACCTGGCGTTCAGGCACAAATGCGGAAAACACAGCAAAAATTTGCAAAATAAACAGATAACATCCCCCAAGTAATTAATATGATTGCCTTAAGTGGATACTAGTCCACACGAATTAGGCCACTTAAAACACCAACTTTCAAGAAAGTAGATTATTTATTTGTACTGTGGCATTGGTCATCTCAGGCTAGTCTTTTCTTAAACTGACTCCCAGCGGTCATTCAGCTATGTTTTATTTACAGCATATTAACGCCAGCTGCACAATATGCATATTTGGGTAGCTGGAGAGGCAAGACTGACTTTACTTGCCTAGAATACCTCGAACCCACCCACCAGTCGCAGCATCTGGCAGTTTTGGTTAGGTTATATTTATATGTACGTCAATCGTATACATGATGCCAATAGAGTTTTGTTATATTGCATGATCAGTCGTAAGTAGTAGCACACCTCAGCTATTTGCAGAATATTTCTACCAGAAAGGAATTTCTGCTCAAAGGTTAAATAAATCCGGAAGTATCATGAGGTATCTCATTGCAACTACCTCAGCCTACATAACTCTAGTCTCATCTGCCTGTTCATCTTCAAAAAAAACACACTGAAGTGAAAAATTGCAACAGAAAAGAAGTAGAGTGAAATTAATTTTGCCATCTGCAAGAGGATAAAGCAAATGTTTTACAAAATCCAAGTAGTGCAATAATCAAGTCTATATTATTTCTTATATTTCACATATACTTTGTCCTATGAAAATACTTTGAATGTCAGGGGCTAAACAAGGCTTTTTGGAGAGATGTTTATAATCTCCTTCTGCCTGCCACCATTCCCAAGACTACAATGGCAAGTCTTTGACATAAGATCACACAGAGGAAGAAAAAAAATCATCAAATAATTCTTATAAAAATTCATTTGCTTTACATTTTGTTGCTTCACTAGATATCATTTAATCAGGGGCCAGTCAGCCAACTCTCACTCTAATGATTTTGCTCCTACAAGTAATTTCTTTAGTGATTACGAGTCTATTCATATCAAATGGACTTTATTATTGCATTAATAATTCAGCAACTCCTACAGCAAAAGAGCAAAAAGAGAGAAAAAACACATCCAAGTAAGTTCCAGTTTTTCTAACAGCCTGCCTGCCATTTCCTTCCCTCCCATCACAGAATATGACAGATTTGGTTTTTCCCCAGTGTCAGTATTTTACATATTCGATGACCTCACAGAGGACTGCTAGGAGGCAGAAAAGGTCAGACATCTTAAGCATCTTATATTCCTATGGAAATTTCAGGTTCTAAGGAAAACAGATTTCTGTCACCTTTATTAATAACCATTCTGTGGAGCTATTCAGCATGAGTGCTTCTAAATAGCTTATAAATCAAGCCAAAGTTCATGAAAAGTCTTAATTCTTTGGCCCTACATCAAGAACAGAGCTGCAGATCTTTCTGGAAAGTGTACCATAATTCTTGACTGCAATTACAGAATCATCTTGAAGCAGTGACATATAATGAATTATGTACCTAACATGTTTAAGCTAACAGTCTGCATTTCACACACAATTCAAGTGTCATGACCTGTGTCAACAGGCTATAACTCATTAATTCTCAGTAGTGGACAAGGCATACTGTGCCTTAACGAAGCTTTAATGATAGCAAAAAAGATCCAGAAAAACAAAAATAGAATTAGTGCCACTACATGCATTTTCTTCATTTCTCTTGCCATGCTTCACTTGAAAAGTGTACTGTAATACTTTAATATACTGTTCTATGTTTTTTTTTTAATACAATAACATTACTGCAACACAGATTCCTCTGAGTTATTTAGCCACTAAATACTTTTCCAGGAATAAAGAAATAAGTTTGCATAAATTAGCGGAGTAAAAAGTTAAATTCTATTGACCCAGTTTTATTATAGCTTTTGCTAACTAAAGCCTCTCCTTCAACTGCTGCTGTTGGGAAGCCAAAGACAGGAAGAAAAAAATTTGAAAAGTAACAGGGCTCATGGGTATCTGTTGGCAGAAATCAAAAGCTTCCATGACTACTAGCCAGCCTTCAGTGAAAGACCTATCATTTTTCTTACTTCACTGTCATCTTCAAAGCCCTCTACAAAGGACAAAGCTCGTGGCCTTTCCCCCGCCAATCCCCATCAATAACAGCTTTTTGGTGCTCTGCTGTTTGTGTCCCTCATGAGCACGGACGTGAGGTTGTGTCCCCTCCAGGGGAGTAGCTGACCCTCCCATGAAGCTGGGATAGTGCGCACACCGCTCTCTTTTCCTTCCCACTGAAACGCTGCCGAGAGTGGCTGAAATGGAAAGCTTCCCAAGCAAACAGGAACAGTGGGAATCACACCACGACTCACTGCTGTGAAGAAAAAACACTGCACATCACAGCAAATGGGCGTCCTCAGTGGAGATCCGTGTCCTCACTGGAGAGCCGTGGCTCCATTTCTAATTAAGGAACCAAGATCCTTATTCACATTAAGGCTTGCACAGACACATATTTGAGAAACATTAACAGCAGGAATGCACTTCTCTTCTTAAAAATAACATTATCTCTGATTTATACCATTCTCTGAAAACACAGTATGGTTCGCAAAGTCAGAGTAACCTCTCATGGAATATACTTCCCATCAACAGAAAAACAATGAGGTTTTAGCAACAATTCCAGGGACAACTGTCTTTCTTTCTTCTCCTGGGGTTTGTCTGCTCTTTTCAAAAGTTTAAGCAAGAATATAAAGTATGATGAAAAGTCTGGCAGAAAACTGCCTTTGTACACAATATTTACTACAGGTATTATTTCTTATTAAACATATTTCCTTTCCTTAACAGAGCTATTTTGTGGATGAATGGTGAAGCATCAGGCACTGATATTTCCCTGTTTCTATTTAATACAACCGAGTGCTTCCAGCTGCAGCTAACACATCTCACACACCACATCTCCCTAATCGATCATAATCAAAACCAAAAATCCCTAACCCCTCCTTTCTCTTACAAATAATTTACCAAGAAACAATCTGTATTTACCTAGGGCACAACTGCATGACTCTAAATAACCCCAAGTTCACTTGACCTGTTTCTAAGTGCATGCTTGTATTAAACGTAGATTAGAATCTATCTGTAGCAGAAAGTATTACAAGCCTTTAATATCATCTTCCTCTACACCCTTACACACGTACATACAGCTGGGCAAATTCTTCTATTGCTAGATTTTAAGTGGTAGTGAAATGATCTGCTCCATTCCAATCCCATTAAATATAAAATCAATTAACATCTCCTCTTCTTTCACCTGGTATTTGCTCACAGTGAAATTTAATATTGATTCTGATTATTCTTAACCTTAGGCTGCTGAACTTTAGTTACTTTTCTGGATGTTTCTGGACGTGCAGAAGCCATCCCCCAAGGTGTATGTCAAATTTTGTGTCTATTAGGTCATCACTCGTTATGTTCTAGGGCAACAAAATTATTTGCCAGGAGACAAGTATTGCCTTGCTATCTCTGTTTTTCCAAAAACTCAATTTTCCAAAGCCAACTACTTTCTTTGAGTTTCCTCCCTCCCACCCCCCTGTTGTCTGCTTGGCTAACAGCAGGTTTTGTGCATGTGAACTCAAGTCCTTACAACTACTGCCTCAGCACCAGCTACCTGTATCCCACCCGTGCCATTTCAGGAGCTTCTGTGCTGCAGCATCCCTGAGCCAAAACCCAGCCAACCAAAATTATTACTAGTTTGGAAAGGGCTAGCTTTGACCAAATCCTGCTTCTTTTTTTTTTTTTTTCCAGAATATTACAGAACCGTAAGTGGGAAAATTATTGTTAAGTAGGGCATGCAAAGACTTGAATCTTATTTGCTTAGAATCCTTAGTCACCTCAAAAAAAAGAAAAAATAAAAAAAAAGAGGAATATTTCTATTATTCCTCAGATACTTTGGTAACTCACGTCGTCATCTCTTACAGATGGTGCTAAGCGTAGCTCATAGGAAGCGGGAGGATTAAGAGAAAAAAAACCTGTGCCTACTCAGCCTAGAGCTATGCAGTGTGAATTTCTGCTAGGATCATGCGACAGAAAGCTGCACGGTCAATATAAGCAAAATCATTCGAAACAACAAAGCTGTGAGGGACAAATTATAGTTGCTAGCAGGTGTCACACAGGTTTAATAGAGGTCAACCATGGGGAGACCCTCAGTGTGGTAAGGAAACAATTGGGTTTGGTGGCTATGAATGGGACTGGAAGGGGTGGGAGTTCCTAAAGAACTGCTGTAGAGGATATTTTCTATGTTGCAAAATACTGTTGCCACTTGTTGACAACTACAAGCTTTCCAGGCAGTACAGGATGCTGCTGCACATCTTTGCTAAATCAAGATCAAGCCAATCAAATTCCAAATCAAATGGATATTTTACTTCCCATCACTTTACATCAAGTGAGGCTTAAACAAGCCTGGGAACAGTTTATATGCAATGTTTAAAATACAGCATATTTTGCAGTTTCGTGAGTAATTAATATTTATAGTTTTACAAAAAAAGAAGAGCCTTGAAGCTGATTTGGTCACTGACCCTGCCTTTGGATAGAAATGAACGAACTTTGCAGGGAGTTTTGGTGCTGGTTTTTTTGCTGGGCTTTTATTTTTTTGGGGGGGTGGGGGTCTGTTTGAACATAGTGTTTTATAGTACCCGACTAACTCTCCTTTGTGGCTGAAGACAGTAACATTCATTGCCACAGATATAGTCACAATGCTCAAAGTTGGAGGAGCTGAGAAGGAAAACAGCTCCTCCATACGCTGATGTGACAAAAATCTTCCATTTTTTCAAATGGAGAGGTATGAAATGCCTTCCACAGAAATACAGTAAAAATTCCTCCTTGAATATGTCATTAACATCATTAACATCACTACAACAAAAAGTACAAAATGGTATGAGGTACAGTTGCCTGAGGCAGCAGGAACCCAAACTTGCAAGCCTAGCCAGTCTCCATGCTGCCATGCCATGATGATCACCTTTAAAAAAGAACCAAGAATAAAACCATGTTTAAAGAAAAGAGGAAATGTTCTTCTTCCTTGAGCTCTTCACTCTGAGACATACATCATATTTTTTCCTGTTAAATCATACATGTCAGCTGCAGGACATTAATCCCCTGTACACTAAAATGGCTCCCATTAACCCGTCAGGTTACAAGTAATCTTTAAATGTTTGTTTCATAGATGTTGCATTATCAAGAATTATCCTGAATTTATAGAAATAAACTGTTTACAGTAACACCAAATGAGTAAATGGAAGCAAAAAGACAGAATCAAAGGCTCTTGTGACTGAACACAAAAACAATTCTTCCATGTCAACTGATTCTCAGGTGTCCAAAGATCTGGCTGTGCTGAGAAGATAGGCTTCTGCCTAAAATAGTTCTCCCACCAGCAGTTCCTGCTCCCCCACAAAGAAGGGAAATAAAGAGAATACTAAAAATAAATATACATGCATACATATATGTATATATGCACACTAAAAACAAATACCAGAATTTCTAATTTAACTCCAGGGAGAAACCAAAGATTTCCCTTGGAAATCTTGCAGAGACCACATCACATGCGCTAACAGGGTTGTTTGTAATCAAGCAACATATCAAAGCAGTTTAACATCAGACCCCGAGGTGAACAGCCTTGAACGTTCTCCAGCAGCAATCACTTGCTCTTTGGAAAATATGCAGCACAACGGAACAAGTCCAGAACAGAGAAACTCTTAAAGTTTTTCTACTATTACTTCTAAATGACAAGCTGCCAGGTAAAAATCACCTCTCCAGCCTTCTCGCTTTGTAAGGCTGCATGTATGTCTTAAACGGTACTGCACCATCTAATCCATGCACTGAAGAGACAAAACTGCAGAGCTTCATTGCCTGAAGGATCAGCTTTTAAGGAAAGGCCTTTCTGGAACTGAAGAGGTGCTATGAACTGACAGTTATTAAAAGCAACAACAATGGTGGACAATAACCGAAAACTGACCATGCAATGGCAGCACCTCTGCTAGAAAATTACACTAAAGTTGAATAGCTCATATTGTGTAAAACACAGCACAGCTACCTAACAGAGGGAATGACTGCTAAGGGCTCCGTGAAAAAAAAAATCACATTTAAAAACGTCATCTAGATGTTCTCCTCCAAGGACCTGAATAATTGGAAAACAGTGTGAAGACTACCTATACGCATTTCATACCCAAGTCAAAAGAGCATTTTGAAGACAGTGTGACTGACATTTACCCTTCTCAGGAAAGAGGACACCCACTTGATAAGTGGTCCAATTCCAAGCCAAAAAACCTTCTAGCAGTTGTTACAATACAAATTCTGAAGTGAGTTCAGTTACATACTTATAAGGAAGTTACAGTAGCCTCTTTTGAAAGTCCTGTCTGAAAACAGGCAAGAAAGAGCATGTTCAGGTGTCCTTAGTACCATTAAGATATGTGCTACACATTTCCAGAAGTAGATCTCTGTGGCCTAGGTATCAACAAGGTTGGGTGGGTTGTCAAAAGCTTCTATGAAATAATAAATGAGATATCTTCAGTTTCTGCTCAAACATGTTATTGAATATATAGCTGAGCAGAGCCTCCAAAAAACTCACGCCATTTAGTTTCTTTTATACCACTGGGACATGGAAGCTAAATACCAAGTATTAAAAATAGCCAGCAATTCAGAAATGCACTTCCACAAAACCCTCAAGAAAACAGCATGGCAGAAATTTCTTTTAAGAAAGAAGAATTTCTAAAATTAGATGTAATCTAGCTATAGGAATGATACTAGTAAAATGAATGAGATGCAAGATTGAGGGCTGCTAAACAGCTAGACCTAGGAAGAACATTCTCACAAACAGATAAATACTCCTTAAATGTTATGTGCCGCAATATGCAATTTTTGACTTATTTTTCTCAAAGCTTCTGGGGTTTGTGGCCGCTGAAGACAGGGTGAGACTCCACAATCACCAGCTCTGAAAAACCATCATTTCTTATGTTTAGCTTTTACTTGTGTTTTTAGATCATTACAGCTCACAAAGTATTGAACTCTACCTGTTTCTTAATAGATACTTTTGTGCAAAGACAGTTGTTCTCTCCCTATAGCTTGCATCCACTTGAAGGCAGGGAAAAAGAAGGAAACCCATTTTATGTTACATGGTGAAATCTACCTAATAAAATCCTGCGGTATTTCTGGGACTGCAACAACTCTGTAACTGCTCCCCAGGCAGCATTTACAGATCCTATTGAATCCTCTTTCTTTTGTGCTTCAATCCAATAATGTGGCTTATTTTTAAAAAAGCAAAGACACAAAACCACTTTACACAGAGAAGACAGCATATTCTAAGGCAGGAGGGTAAAACCTAAATGCACTCTGCCCCATTAGCAAAGCCTCGTTAGCAGCTGGGCATTGTAGGAAGATTTGCTTGCCGTACCACTGGTGTTCTCCAGTAAAGTTTGCAAGACTCCCATAAACTACTCAAGACTTTGACGACAGAAATATTTCAAGGTTACTAAAAGAACTAAATTATTCATGATTAATAACCACTATTGAGCTGTGTCTTTTCTCCTTTATTTACAAACCTGGTGTCTACAAATATATTAATGTATTTACTGAAGACTGTCTGGGAAAACTATTGCAATCCATTACATATGCACTCTCCTTTAAGCCACACCAATATTTCTCCACTGGGGCAAGGTTTAAATAAAAATCAACCCACACAGACAGTGAAGACTAAATATTACTGTGTGTATGCACACATTCCTTTGCTACTTTGAGTGTCAAGATAAGGAAGAAACTCGATCCATGGAATCCAAATATCTCGCCAGATTACCAAGGGACCTAAAAGATCCCCTGGGATTACCAAATCTGGCAAAGTGGGGAAAAAAGCCCACCTGCTTATTCCAAGTAGTGTGGATAGAGCCTGGATGGCGATAGCAAATTAAACTGAGAAAGCTCATGCCAATTCATGGAATTTCAAACTTTTCTTAAAATGGGATTTTTATCTGAATTTTTATCCTGATTCTTCACAAAAACAAGAGCTGTGGCCTCAGGAATGCTGACGAGGTTTGTGTGATGAAGCTGTTCAGGAGCTGGATGCACAACACTGCAGGAAAGCACACAGGCTGCAGGAGGATGCCTGGGCTCCCAGAGGCTACTACAAAACTGGTACCCTGCAAAGGAAGGAGAAAGCATGCAGAAAAACCCTGGTGTCCTGAAGGTGAGATACAAAGCTGCTGGGATAGAGAAGAGGCAGACTTCCCCACCCTCAGGAATCAGAAATCTATGGGAGGACAGAGGCAGTGCAGCCTTCTTCACACTAATTACTGATCATACTGCACCCCGTGAAACACTAAACGTACTTCACAACAAGCCCAGATCTTTTCACAAAGATATTCTCAGATTCTTTTGTAGTAATAACACTAGATCATATTAGCCTCTCCAAAAAAATAAGTTTTAAAGTACAAAATCAGAATACCCAACTTAAAACTTCAGTTCACATCTATAATATAGCAGGATTAAAATTCAAGTGTCCTTTGCAGCCCACCCAACCCTAATTCAGGCAAGTCATGGTATAAAATTCAACATCAACTCTAAAAGATCCAGGAGTTTTCTTCCCCTGCGTAAGATTAACAGTGCTGGAAATTACTAAGCATGTAATAAATAGTAATTCCTTTTTAATCAGTGCCATAATATTTCATACTTTCATTGAAGAATGGAAGTCCATATGGAGAACTGTCAAGTAAAGCTGTAGAATTGAGTTGAATTCACATCAATCTTCATATGAATTTATATATAAGTGAATATATTTATATATGGAGAATTTGAAGTGCTCCATATATGTTACATTATCAATGTTGATATCAATGAAGTTTTCAGCCAGATAAAGTCTGTTTGTATTGACAGTCATGTCAGACTGTTCTTGGCAAGTCTGTTCTCCACTAAGGTGAACCGAAGACATCCAACAGAAGAGCTCTGCTACATATCAGTAAGGATATATCATTCTGCCTTTATATGCTCCATGCAGAGCCAAACCAAGAAACTCGCCTGTTCTCTCTGTCTGCTAAAGTCTCTGAAAAGCCACCAGAGAGAATCACCAAGTAACTAGCAGCTGTTTCTTAGACATCTCTAAATGAAAGATTTTCTCTTTTTCAAGGTATAGGGATGATGAACACAATGAGAAATAATCTAATCTAAAAAGCCCAAGCACAGCGAGAGAGAGAAGACGACGTGGCTGCGCTGAGAGATCCATCCAGCTGCTGAGCCTGCGGGTGCATCTGAAGTAGACAGACAGGATGAAAGATTACTGAAGGTGCTCCTGTGGTGGATAAATTTGAGTGACAAGGGAAGTTTGCAAAAGTAAATCAGAAAAAACATGCTTAAAGGAGACCAGATCTAGAGGAAAATAAGACAAATGGGGGAATCAAATCACAGCTAAGATCTCAGAGTTGTGAAGAGCAAGTAGGAAGAAGACAAAAAAAGAAGTCAAATTATGAAAGGAAAATGGCATTGGGTCTAGTATGAAAAGTTATGAACAGTGAGAAAGAAAAGGTGGCAATGAGGATGGTGAGTATGAAAGTAAATAGTCTGACTTTTATACAGTAGTATAAGTACTAACAAGGAACAGAGTATTACCACACAATTTTCCAGTTTCCCATAAAATCTACATCTGATTAGGAATCATTCACTCCACAGCAAGGACAGCCTTGGAAATAAATACGAACATCATCAAAAACAATCTAGTACAATGCAGTATCTCTTCCAGTGACTGATTTTTTTAAAGGCTCCAAGTCAGATTTTCAGAGGAATGGGGCAGTAAGACACAGCACCTCACTGACGTGTAACAGATTCTTCCCTAACCTCAAACACAGCCAACTTCCAATCCTTCAGCAACCAAATGCAAACATGAATGTTGTAGCTCTTGAACAGGGCATTGTGCAAGATAAAAATAGTTCTGCCTACAACAAACACTTACCTCTACAGGCTGATAGCATGGCAGTTGAGAAGCACGAGGCACACTTTCAATTTCTTAATGAAACATCAAATCACACGCTCAGCCACTTCCAGATTAAAACTAGCTGTCTTACAGCTGTGCAACTAGTGATACGATTACAAGAGCACGTAAAATGCTTGTAAAGATACTTGTCAGTTTGGGACTCTCCACACACAGCTCATCTCCAAAAAAGCCACAGTGCACAGCCCATGGCAATATGAAAAACATAGCAGAAGAGAAAAAAAACAAGAGTGCAAAATCTCCATAACTAAACTAAGTTATATTGTGAATATGCAAATACGTTTTATTTCGTTTCAACTCCTAAAGCAGCATACAGGAGGAGAACATTAAAGAACTGAGCTGCAGGTTTAGAGGAAACACAGGTGTTGGAAATAAAAGAGAATGGCTCTACATCTTAAATTGGGAGAGGCAAGAGTAGACACCAAAGAACTATTTTTTGCCTGCTCTTTCCAACATGCATGACCCAGCAACAGTAGAGAACGCCAAAATTCATTTTTTTGGATCTTGCTGAAGTGCTGTCACAACAGCAGTCCAGTGAGATAAAAGGGCACTCAAAACTGCAACCACATGTTAAGCTCACTAACCATTCTGTTATTCTCTGATAGTTTTCATTTAATTATGGGAATGTTTTCACATGGAAACGACTTATGTGTACAAGAAGCCTCCCTCCTGAATAAGGTTATGGCAACACGTTGAAGAAATCCCCAAAGAAAGCATATGGTTGCCCAAAAGAACATGGTATGTTCTAATTTGCCATTTATTGTATTTTTCCTGTTTCTTTTTAATGGTAGATAGATACAGACAAACAAAACACTGGGAGAAATAGCAACAAGGACCACTGCAAGGAAAGAAAGATTAATTACAGCACAAGAAAAGGTGCAAGGAATGCAAAGAATGCCAGCAAGTAAATAAATCAATAATCTACAGTCATCATCTACATTCCTGAACTACCTTGAAAGCAGGGATATCTAACTTTAACATTCCTAACAGCAGAGATTTTCAGAGGGCAGGCTCCCCCCACGGCGTGCTCTGTTTCTGCCAGCACCCCTCCATCAACAGCTGAGTCCAAGGGAACCCTCCCAAGGGAGCCTTACTGCCCCTTTTCACAGCTGTGTTAACACCTTGGACCAGCTCATAAACATTAAGAAGTAGAAATTAATGTTGTGATGGTTGCACTTCGTTGGCAAAAACATAAAGGTCATTCTCAAACAATTGCAGGAACGATGCACTAGATTCCCCCTCCTCCCCCACTAAACATACTGGAGCCTGGCAGCTCGTAGGGAATAAAAACACAGATCCATAAAGCCGGGAGACTAATGTGGTTTTTCAGATGTGTTTCTTCACAATGGCATCAGCATGCTATAAAGTAAGAGTTTTACAGAGGAAATGGAAGCTGAGCAATAGGGACAAGAGGACATAGAAGTCAGGACTTTTTAACAAGTTAGGAATGTTCTGTATTGTTAATAGGTGTGGGGGGGGGGGGGAAGTGAAAAAAAAAAAAAAAAAAAAAACAAAACAAAAACAACCCCATAAGAAACCAAGCATACAACTAAAATCGAGTTTATGCCAGCAAGTAACATGGCACAACAGAAGTGGGTCTGCAGAGCCAAGCAGCGGGTGTTAATAGCATGTCCAGAGGAGAGCCACCAGAATGATCAGGGGAATGGAGCATCTCTCATATGAAGACAGGCTGAGGGAGTTGGGGCTCTTCAGCCTGGAGAGGAGAAGGCTCCGGGGGGCCCTTATACTGACCTTCCAGTACCTGAAAGGCCTACAGGAAGGCAGGGGAAGGTCTGTTCACAAGGCTTTGTAGTGATAGGACAAGAAGTAATGGTTTTAAGTTAGGAAAAGATAGATTTAGGCCAGATATTAGAAGAAAGTTCTTTAGCGTGAGGGTGATAGAGCACTGGAATGGGCTGCCCAGAGAGGTGGTGGAGGCCCCATCCCTGGAGTCCTTCAAGGTCAGGCTTGATGAGGCTCTGAGCAACCTGCCCTAGGCAGATGTCCCTGCTTGTGTACGGAGGTTGGACTAGATGACCTCTAGAGGTCCCTTCCAGCCTGAAACATTCTATGATTCTATGTTAAGGACCCCGGTCATCCATTCTGAACATATTGCAGCGGAGGGGGGTTACTTCAGAGTGACCCTGGGCTGGCCCTGTGAACTGAGCACCCACTAGAGGCTGAGATGAATAGTCTTGCTTAGTTTCATTCAAAAAGGAATCTAGATCAACTTGTGGTGCAAACTGAAATAACGGTGAATGGGGAACAAAAGAAATTCAATTCAAAAGTGTCATCCTGAGCCAACGCTAATGCAGATGTACACTAAGTTGCAATATGACTCTGATACTTTATCTTTAAAAGGCTTTTAAGCCAAGCATCTAACTCTGTCTCAAAAAAACCCACCAAACAAAAACAAAACAAAAAAGACAACAAAACCAACAGGATAGGATGAGTCCACATGAGTATTGTTGCTTACATGCCCACTTTTGTCTAGAAGACATAGCAGTAATTCTCAAAAAAAAAAAAAAAGCTTTGCCACACAAAATAAATCTACAAACCCACAGAAAATCAGCATACAGAATTATTTCTAAGCTGGACTTGCTTGGCTTCACACATGCACAATATGCTTTTGTAACACTTGCTTCTGCAAATGAAGCTGATACAATACAATTAGGGAGCTGGAGGCATCTTTTCATTTGACTCAAGAAATTTTTAACGCTTATACGAAGTGTAGCAACTAAAACAAATCTATTTTCAATGCCACTCTACTGCTGAACGGGAGAACTCCCCACAGCTGTCCACATGTATCCAGACTTCACAATTATCTTTTAAATAATGGAGGAAATTACATTAATGAAAGAGGGAAAGAAAGAAAAGCTACTGTACCTGTACGTTGTTCTTCAATCCAAGCTTGCAGATACATGAAGAGGAGTAGACCAGCTACTCCAAACATCAGCACAGACACAAAAACTTGTCTTAGGTTCATGACCCTGTCATGGGACTACTTTTCAGCTTTCAGAAGGACGCATGGCTCACTTTTCT
Source organism: Eurystomus gularis (assembly GCA_013400335.1). Classification (NCBI taxonomy): domain Eukaryota; kingdom Metazoa; phylum Chordata; class Aves; order Coraciiformes; family Coraciidae; genus Eurystomus; species Eurystomus gularis. The sequence goes on from VZZY01022922.1 coordinate 25,956, forward strand.
GAAGTTTTCAGTATGCCTGAATCTTCTTTAGGAACTTCCCCTGAGACACTGACCTGGAATAACAAGAGATGGAGGTAGTTCTCATGTTACATTTTTATTCTTCACCACAGACTGTGTAAACAGCATACTACATACAAGGTAGAGCTCTTACAAGCCATTACTTTTAATGCTTAGATTCCTGTTCATGATTTCAGCAACCTTTCTACGCCTGGATGAGTTCCAAGCAGAAGTGTTTCTCCAAGTGCCTGCACAGATCATTGCACCTCCGTACTGCAGAACATGACCCACTGCTTTAACAGAGGGAGGTAACACCCCAAGTGAGATGCCTGGCTGTCACACCAGTACACCACTGCCCACAAACCATCACAGTTGAGAAGCTACAGCAGCAGCTGGAGGCCCTCCCAGGTGGCCAGATTGCACCTTGGTGCTACCACCCCCTGCGATGGGCAACCCAGCACCTCTGCTTCTGGATTGGGCGACCCTGCGCACCCAGAGGAAAGATGCCTGCAGTCACCCCCACAACACAGCAGCTCCGCTCGCAGTACCTCAGCATCACTTCAGCCTAGGCTTTGGGGAGTCATACTCTGATGTTTACCCTCAAACATGAATCCAGGTTGGGTTTTGACCTTAGGGAAGGTCAGCGTAAGACAATATCCATAATGGAGCAGGAAAGGAATTTTACCCAGCTCTTTTGTAACATGGGAAGGACTTGTCAAGAACCCAAATCTTGCCACTAAGTTACATTTGATATCATTTCCATTGAAAACTTTACCAAGAAGATTATTCTTGCACTGCAGAGGGCCCAAAAAATGGAAGTCATTTATCTGATCCCCTGCACCTGCCACAAAGGAGCTATAAAATTGTTTATAACAAAAGAACATAGAAGACACTGTGTATCATAAAAATGCCAGCTCCTTAACCTGAAACAGAACACTGGCCTGCTGTGCTGGTTTTGGCTGGTTTCAACAGCTACTCTTCAGCTTCTGGAAACATGCTTTCAAAATGAATGCATATATCTGTATTATCAACGCTGTTTCCAACACAAATCCAAAACACAGACCCATAACAGCTATTACAAAGAAAATTAACTATGTCTTAGCCAAAACTAGCACATTTGCAAAATAAAAAAAGAGTTAAAATTCAATGCACACTCTTGTGAGTGCATATCTGACAGATGTGTCTGGTAAACTACCACAAAGAATGCAAAGAAAAACTGAAGCTTTTAAAGGAAGACAGTCTGCTGAAAAAATATGTGAAAGTGAATCTGTTAAAAGAACAGTGCTCAAGTACATGTGCATCCAAATAAACAGAAAAAGAAAATGCAGGCATTTAACAGTTATTGTGAAATGTGCAAGTGGTATGTGTTCCACAAGTTTGTATTTGTAAGTAACTCAGCACTGTTACATGTATAACTGCTGAGTTTCTAAAAATACAAATACACACAAGGCTTAGCAGGACCTCCCATCAAAAATAGTTGCTTTGTTCATTCAACAGCTATGTTAGAAAGAGACGGAAGATTTGAAGAGCAAAACTGTGTTCAGAACTTTACAGAATTATTTTCCAGTTCTGTGCCGTTAAAATTACACACTTCTCTGAAGCACAAACTTGCCTGCAGAAAACATAAACCCGAGTTTAAATATTAATCATTTTATATGTAATTGTTCTGTAGACGATAGAAAGCTAAACATTAACAGAATATAAATGTTCCGCATGTTCTCTCTGAAGACTTTTTTTGACGGGATCATGAAGTATCTGGTTCAAACCTGGTACACAGAAGGAAGGTGAGTAGGTGCTTTATTCCTTCTAGTTCTTTCTCCCTTGATTCTGCAGAGATGGAACTTCTTCCACATGACATGCATGCACCTATTTGCAGTTACTGTGGTAATGCACAGGACTGGAAGCAAGTAGCGAAGATTGGGCAAAACCAAAGAAAATGCTCGGGGAATTCTCTGTAAAATGCCTTTTGCAAGGGTGCGAGTAGTGGAACCTCCCTCCAGCCAGCTCTTCATTAGCTGTTATCCCTTGCACCTTTTCCTACAGTGCCCTCAGCATTCTCAGACTTGTAGTCTTCCTTACCTACACTAAAAAGTTTACTTAGGTCTTTGCACCTAACTTCAGTCCTGCAGCAAATGCGCTGTTTGCATGTCTTCAGAAATTACTCTGCTGACAAGACAGAAGCTTCTCAGCATAAGCAATGCTTCAAGAACCATTAGTCAAAGGACCAACAAATACAAACCTCTTCTGTTTGCCCCAGACAAAAGTTGTATTGTTCAAGTATCAGGACATGGACAGCATTTGGATTAGGAAAAAAAAAAGCCAAATAAATAAGATCTGAATGAGTATCTTTGAAAGAAATGAATTAAACTGCAGGTACTGGAAAGCAGGAAACAGTTTCTTTTGGAAAAGTTGTTTGGGATTCGTAACTTCCATCTAATAAGAAAGTGCACAATCCAGACACACACAATGAATGGTGGCATGCTTCCAAATAAGCCCACTTGTGATTTTGTCACTTGCTTCCATATCTGACTGCAGAAAACTCTCACATTTTCAGCTCTCCTGTCTGAAAAAGCAGTGCCCTTGAGTGGGCAAGAAAAGCTTTCTCAGGCCACATAGATGATGTTGAAAGCAAAGTATCTCACGCTGTATCTCCATGACCATTTCTAACACCTGTAGGCTCACACTGCTGCTCTCTCCAGATACTTGCTCTCATCTTCTCTGACTCCCTAGCTCTTGCCACCATCATGAGGGCTTACACGCTTGCACAGTACCATTTAGAAAGCTCATCTAGCTAAAACCTGCTGCAGAAAGAAGGAATTGGGGACCTTACTGCCAAAGGAAGCCAGGAAACACTGGTTTCATCAAACTACAGCCCACAAAGGATTTACCCAAGGAACGGTGCTGATGGTTTTTCCTTTAGCAGTACCAGCCATCGTATGCATCCATGATGCTGATGGCCTAGGATATACAGCTGACCTTGCCCAAATACCATCATGCCTGCAGCAGTTCAAGGTGCCTTTTTTTTTAAACTACCAAACACACCCTGAAGCAAATTTACTCCATCACAATCACTACAATTATCTTTGTAACAAGAGTGTTCATGCTGCTTGCAATTATGTTATTTAAATTTCATTTATATGAAACTCTATTATTTATGTATTGACTAAGTTTTAAGATTAGTTTTAAACAGGAGTAACATCAGTTTTAATTAAGACTACCTATTTTAGCACAGGTTATACTCTAAATACATCAAGCCAATCCAAAATCTGAGGCTATTCTGCTGCCTTAGAAGATTTCTAAATGTTCTTCAGCTTGAATAACTAGGTTAATTTATTTAACATAGTGATTTGTAACTCATATATGAAAAAATTATAGCAACATTAACAAAGTCTGTGCCTACAAGTCTTCTAGTAGAAATTGAAAAACGGCTGCACAACACTGACAAATTTGCTCTTTTAGTATTAAAAAGCAACAGTCATAGATAACACTCTCTAGCATCCTGGCAAAGAGGAAATACCTGCAAATATTCTTTAATCAAGATGAATGCTCTCTTGCGGCTGTGAAGGAAGAGCCAACAAGCAATTACTTTAAACCTAAGTACTTCCAAAAGAGGTCAGCTATATCCAGACAGATGTTCATCCCTAGGTAAGCTGTAAATCTTCCTTTGCTACCTGACCTGGGCAACACGGCCCCTCTGTGTTGACCATCCTGCTGGATAGGATGCTATCTAATTTAACTTAATCTTGCTATCTAAGAAAGTGCCGTGTCCCTCTCACCCATGCTGAACTTGATTCCTGCTTTAGCCCAGCCTTCCTCCTCATCTCTTTTGGAAGTACAGACATCAATGTCCCATCCATTCAACTCAAGTCTTCAGAGAAAATGCCACATGTGTCAGACATGACATATGTCAGTCAAAATGTGACTCACACACAATTACAAGTCCCTTTGAGTACTGGAGAAAGAAAACTACAATTTTGTTCTACTCCATCATGGAGAAACAGTTGATCTGGCAGATGAAAGTGCTAAATGCCTTAGATGACAACACGTACCTCTTTGGAACAAAAATTTATAAACTCAACAAGTTCATAATCATTCACTTCTGAGGCCAAATTGTTTAATACCATTGTCAAATTTAAGAGTTTCAGGAATCCACATTCCACTAATGTAAAATCCTTGCATTTTTCCCATTGCGTTTTGGGTCCAGTTCAAAGAGGCACATTCCTGTACAGGGCCAATACAAGCAATTGAAATATCACAGCCACTCAAAAATGGGGAAGAGTGTACCTCCAGCTTTTGGCATGATGAACTTATTTCAGTACATCATCCACTTTTCTCTTCCTGGCAAGCAAATACGCTTGCAGCTGAGGAGAGGCACCTCTACCACTCAAGTACCATTCCTGGCTTATTCCTATTCCAGACCACACAGAACCAATGGCATCTGGTCACAGTATGTTTGGCTAAGTTAAGATTTCCTTGCCACTATTACTTCCACTATCGCCTAATTCCAAAACCAAAAACACGTAAAAGCATAACATTAGATTGCCTCAAACTATTTAGAAACTTTTCTTTTTAATTCCCCTCCACCATTTTTCCTTCACCTGAAAAAAAAAAAGAAAAGATCAAGAAGAATGGTTGACCAGTAGAATACTGATGAAAAGACAACAGATGTTCTTTAAAATGGTTAAGGAATTCATATTACTGTGGGTTACCACAAATTCCCACCCACTCGGCACCTCCTTAGATACAACTGAATTAATGAAAGCAAAACGAGAAAAAGGACACAGAAAGCTACTGCAACCCCACACTTTTTTTCTTCCCTCCTTCCGTCCTTGCCCCAAGAACCAAAACATTTCCTGATGCTTCCACTGGAGTATAATGGCAAGAAGATTTTGCACCAAGGAATGTCTGCTGGACACTGGCTGCTTTCGGCTCAGTCAGCAGAAGGAGGCAAGGATATCTTCTCACTTCAACACTCCCCCTCCTCCCTCACTTCTCATCTGTTAAGCTTGTGTCCTACTTCACATGTAGGTGATCCTCCAGGATCACCTTTCTGCTGTCCTCATCTCAGCTTTCTGGCTTCACAACAGCTAGCACAAGGCACAGCTCCAGCTCTTAACAATGCTCGCACAGTTCCTCATATTAGGCAGTGTTACTCTTTGTTTCAGTTTATTCCAGTGGTTGCTAGGAATAAACATACAATATTTGCCATTTTCTCTCCAGCAAGTTATGCTGAGTATTACGGTTGGGTGAAGTCAAAGTCCTTACAAAAATTCGAATTGTGTAACCAGATCAAGACAACCAAACTCAGTGCTGCCGAGAAAGTTTGTAGAAATAAAAATTAAAATGAAAAGCAAACAAACCAAACAAAAAACCAACAACAACTCAAAAGCGCCAACCAAACCAAAATTCCCGTAGTGTAGCCCTTCGAGTTCGTAGGAATCTACCGGGAGGATCATGCTGGGGAACACTTAACAACCGGGCAGGCCTCACGTGGGCTGAGCACAGAGAGGGCAGCGCAGCCATGAGCTTCTCTGTCACCCCATGACAAACAGGATTTCACTACCTGGTGCCAAAGAGGGAGACACCCATCATCCAAACACACAGGTACCTCAGTCCTGCTGACACCTCAGCAACTTCTTCACCTGAAGAGCTGCTTATATGAAGGTTGTGTTGAAGTGGCATTGAAGTCACCATCTGGCCTGCACAACTTTTACCACTGGCAATAATAGAAGACCACTACCTACCTGCCTTGCAAATCAAGCTAAGAGAATTTTGTGAGAGTTCTGCAAGACAAGAGCAATAGAATCTTTTGTATGAAATACACAGGGATTTTCTTTCAAAGGACAGAGCTGTTTAAACAAAGTAAACATGCTTCACCACTGGAAATCCTGAAACAATAAAGCCCCTTTCAAAAATTAGAGCTTAAAATTTTAAAATTTCAAGAGCAGTCAGGAAATTCCAAATATCAACATCACCAAAGTAACTTCCCACCCATCCTAGCTGCACACATTTAACATTTTTCTACTTCACTCTTCCTTGTGAAGTAGAGTCATTGACTACAATGTTGTTACAGCAATTATGTTTTGTTATTTATACACTTTACAGCATACAACATGTTATACAACTTTGTGTGGCAGAGCAAATACGGTTTGTATTTGATTTGGCCGTTTAAATCTATTAAAGTCACCAGCTCCTCATTATCCTTTCAACATATTTCCAAAGAATAAAATTACTTTTAATGAAGCAATGAATGTAAACAAGACTCATTTTAGTATAGAAACATATACTGGTTTCTCATGCCATTAAATCTTTCCGTAGGGATTGTACTTGGTGACTGAGAGCAGTCAACAGCACCTTCATTGCTTCCAAGAACATCCACAAATACAACCACTTACCTGGTCCTGCACCTCGAGCATAAATCCTTTTGAACGTCAGACCAAGTTCATAGACCAAGTTCATAGACCAAGTTCATGGACCCTCGCCCATATTCATTTAATCCACACAGCAACCCTCTGCCACTTGTAGATTAACTGAAAGCTGCAGTTCTAATCATTACTCGTTATAAAGAAACGAACAAAAGCTATGCTTGTGCAACAGCTGTAAACCACCAGTATGTAGGTGACCACACCAGCACCCTGAAAAGTTCTGCTTTCTGAAAGAGAACAGAGAAGACGCTCCGGGACCGGAGGCGACAGCTTAGGAACTTCTCCGGCGTACCAGAGCGTTCAACAGCGCGGATTTCGCTCTGCAGCTTCAGGACACCTCACTTCAACAAGGAAGCAGCACTCCCGTGTCGGTAGCAGCAGACAAAGGGCGGCTGGACGCGCCGAGCTCCGGCCCGACGTGCGGCCTGGCGCCGGGAGCGGCCGCGGGGAAGTTCCGCAGGGCTCCCGGGACAGCGGCGGGATGGCTCTCGGTCTGCTGGCGGGATGGGAGGCGGCCTTTCTTCCACCTCTCCGGGGAAGGACGGTGCCAAGGCGCAGACCTTCCCTTTTCGAACCCGCCGGAACAACACGGTCTCGTTTCACC
>VZZY01022922.1:33192-107943 GCA_013400335.1 Eurystomus gularis
GCTCCCGGGACGCGGCTCCGCAGCGACGCGCGAACTTCCACTGCCGAGCTCCTGGGGCTGGGGCCCGAAGGAGGCTCCCCCCCATCCCCTCCCCGGTGCCGCCGGGGCAGGTAAGCGGAGCCGTTCGCCCTCCCGCCGGCCCAGCCCGTGTCGACGCGCCGCTCCCGCCTCCGGGGCCCCGGGGACTGAGCGCTTTGCTCGCAGGTTTCGTTTGCTGTCGCGTAGCCCGGGGTGTAGGCTTTCCCTTGGCCGGCGAATAAACGTGTCTGGGCTGCCAGGTAGAGGCAAGTCGTAGCCGTAAAGTAGCGGCTAAAAGAGGGAGCGTAAAAAACTTTATTGATGAGGGAGAAAAATGGTGAATTAGTGCTTATTAGCGCTTCACGTGCGCCTTGCAAACGTTATCAGCTTATTGTGACAATAGACCAGCCGTGTAGATAAATGACATTCTCTCTCTCTCTAATAATGGACAGGTTGCTTTGCTTACATTTCTTCAGGGACGTCCTTGAAGAAGTATCTCTGGCTCTGGCTAAGGTGGGTGAGCTCTGCTCAGACCACTTCTCTCTGGCTCTCTCTCCTTCAGGCTTTTGGTCGCACACCCCAGCACGCCCTTCTGAAGCGCTCCCTGGGTCACTGCCCCGCTGCTGTGAGGCCTTCACTGGAATAGTGGTTAACATGATACTTTACATTTTTACAACATCTTTCACCCTAACAAGTCTCCAAAAAATCTCCCCCGCTGTTACAGCCGGCACACAGGGATCGCTTCTCCAGCCAGCGAAGCACAACCACCTTCGGCGCAGAGCTGGACCACCTCAAGACCGCGTTTCTGAGCAGCAGAGAGCTGTGCTGCTCTGATTTCCAGAGGGGTTTAACTAAGCAGAGTGTAATCACCCCAGCCAGAGCTTAGATACTGGGGATAACACATGTTCGTGGGAAAGTGGTCCAGGATCTGTAGCAGCCAAGACCTGTGTGCAGGGGTGTTCCCTGGGGATTTCCATTCCCCATGCTAAGCCGTCCTGCTCCTTCTTAGTTTGGTTTGTGTAAATATAGCCTCGCCACGGTGCTGTACATTTTCTCTCTCTTGTCTCATTTAAGGATCTCCCTAGTCGCAGTTTGTTACAGAGGCCAGCGGCTCAGAGCAGACTCTGGGAGCAAAGATTTTTCCTTCTTTTCCTTTAAAGCCAACCACAGATCCACTGTGGTGAGTAAAGACTATCCCTCACACCTGTAGCTTGTCTGGCTGCCTAGTGGAAATAAAAGGGGAGGAAGGAGGGAAAGAAACAGGTTTAACAGAATTTGTTTGCCATTTCACAAGAGTTGAGTGTGTTTCCCCCTTAGACAGCCTGGCAGGCACACGACACTATGATAACCATATACCCTAATTAAAAAATGCAACCTCTTATTCAAATTACAGATCAGATCTACTAGTCCCTGATGGCTAGTGAGATTTCAGAGAAAAGCAAAATACAAATACAATTCAGTATTTAGTGTTCTGAGATAATACACTCAGAAGATTGTAATGAAGGTCACTGAAGCTTCTAATAAGGACATACAAATTAACCTTCTGAGTGTTGTAGATTTAATTTCACTCAATAAGTACATGCTGCAAATATATTTCTTCAGACTGATCTTCTTAGGCTGTACCCATCAACTGATTAAAGTTATATATAACACAGAAAAGATCAGATGTCCTCATTTTTATTTTTTTTTTCAGTTAAAGGAATAAATTAATTGCTTTGGGATAAAGCCAAATCTTGTTTTACAACTTAATAAAAAAACCTCTCTGCATTTAGCTTATATAATACTTGTTCCACCACAGGTTCTTCCAGTGCAGAGGGCATATCCCAGCTATGGATTTAAGAATCTTTACAAGATTAAAAATTCAACGTGCCAGTGAAATTAGACACTGGATTAGGAAGCTCACCAACTACGTAAATGTAATCAGCACCTTTGGAAGCCTGACATGTAGCAAAAAAGAAACGAATTATAAAAGGGTGGCGGCAGTTTGTCTGTGTCAGCGAGGTGGGTCCAGAGCCAGCACCTGCATCAGAAACCCTGTTCTTGGCAGGTTTCTGCATGTTCCCTCTGACTTCTGGTAGACAGGCAGCTCAATGGTTAAAGTAGCAGAATCATCTCCTCATAGTGAGACAGTGACAGGGTGGTGAGACCTCCTCACAGTAACGGGCGTTAGAGAAGAGAGATAAGAGGTCATCTGCTGACTCTGAAGACTGCCAAAAATTACAGGTCAATTCGCTGAAATAAAAATACCTTTACAGTAAGACCAATTCAGGTTCTTTAAGTGTGCTGTACTGTGTAGGATATTTTCAGCTGAGCACATTTTCAGCTCGGTCCAACAGTGACCGCCATGGAGGAGAGTTTGGTAGGGAGGGGAGGTCACCGTTACCCTCACTCACAGCTGCTTCTCTGTGGGCTACTGGTGCACACTGTGTGGGGGCCACCGAATACCCTATGGATGCTTGGACCATTCTCCCAGAAGAGGTGGGACAGAAACTACATGCACCATTGCTGTGAGCTGTTAGGAAACCTCTTGCTCTTGCTGAACTTTGCACGCAGCCCAGGTTTCCTTTTGACATTTTTCAAAGTTCACAGCAAAGCTAGCTCAGCCACCTACACAGATACACACAATTCAAGGAGTCAGAAGTTGAGATTTTTGTGTTTAAAGAAAAATTTGGTATGAAAACCATGACTCAAGTAGCAGCTGTGACAAAACTGTGCCTGTTTGGCCTGATCTTTTTCCAAAGGGGAAGAAATAGACCTTCACGGGGTGTTTTTAGATTAGACAAATTCATTCCAAGTGCCATTATCATTTATTGTAGTGAATTTTAGGATGGGCCACACTGGCACAGTTTCAGTGCTGTGAGTCGTATATCAATATAGAGCCGATTAGACAAACCTTTGGTGATTAAAAGCATTTTATCATCATGAAGGTGTCTTTTGCTCCAGGGCATAAAGCATTCAGCAAGTAGTTTAATTTTATTTCCTTGAGCATTTTTAATTTTCAGCTAATTAGCTAGAAATACATCATACAACATGCTCCTTTTCTCAGTTAGGAGGCTAAAATTTGCCTCTACTAAGCATTTCTATGGGGCATTTGCTTGTTTCTTCAAAATACCTGCTAGTAACTTGGTATAAAATTCATTTGCTCAGTAACTGGCATGTTGGGGTAATTATCAAAGCCTTTCTAAGCAAGTTGTGTGCTCGTTCAAAAATATTAGGCAATTCAAAATGTTGTTCTTCAACTACTACAGTTTCAGTTTGAAGAAGTCTCTAAAAACAAACCCAGCTTGACTTAAACACTTCAATGTGTTCACTGTGAAGCTATTTTATTCTAATGGACTCCTGTATCAAAAAGACGTCCGAAAGAAAACAGTAATGGCAATCTTTTTTTCTGAAGATTAGTGCGTTATTCCAATTCTAAAATGTTCTTCAAATGGCAGCTACTACTCTGTCAAGTGCTGCAGGGCTGGAAAATGCCTCAGGGTTTCCTGAAAATTGATTTCCTGAACAATTGAATTCGTTCTGTATTTAAAAGGCTGGTGAGGACTTCCCGTTACAGTTGTAATGGGAAGGTTCAGATTAGGTCCCCCTCTCTAACTCCTTCTGCCCTAGCACTGGGTCAGCAGGGTGTTTGCATGTTCTCATGCTGTTATATGATACATCTCAGATCAAAGTACATCCAGTCTTGCAGGCTCCAGGCATGAAGGTTTTCAAGACAGGACTGGAAAAATCCCTGAGCAACCTGGCCCTGACCCCATGGCTGACCCAGCTGTGTGCTGGAGGTTGGACTACATGCTTCCTGTCATCCCATTCTATGTGACTTGTCCTCTGCTGTCTTCCTGGATATCCTATCTAAAAATCAGGAGATCACATTTTACCAAAAATGTCTAATCTTACTTCAGAAATGAGATTTGAAGACTGCTACTCTACCACAGAATGGACTGTGAACGTAGATCACTAATGAGTGCACGTAGTCCTTAACTAGCATCAGAAGACTTTCTGTTGAAACGTGGTTTAGAAAGAAAGAAGGAAGTCCCTCTGAAAGCTTTCTTCACTTGCATGCGAAAATTCCAAAAGAGGTCTGTTTTTCCAAGCCTTTTCAACAGTGTTTGTAAAACCTATGAAATGTTGTAATTTCTAGTTTGCTTAGTTCTAGAGAAGGTAAAACATTTATCTTTGTTCTGCCAAATAATGACTCATTACGGTACCTCTTGGAGAAGAGTAGCCTATTGTATTAGAGTGCCTGGCTGGGAGACAGTTTCTTTGGTGTTCCAGTTGTCAGTATCAGAGGGTTCACACAAAATTAATTGTGAATTTCTCAGCTGTTTGAGTTAAGCTCTTTAAAGAGATTTTTAAAGGTCTTGAAGGATATGTTCTTCATGCTTGTCTTTCAGTTTTGACTGAAGGGACTTTAGCAGATGATTCTCTCCATCCTTACTATGGAGTTTCTATTTCTCAGCTGTGACTGACTGCTCTTAGGCATTACACAGACTGAAAAAAAACCCCACCAAAACGCCTCTTAGAGCAGTTTCACTATCTTTTGCATGACTACTAAATGTCAGAGAAGTAAATTCTTAGTATTGTGCTTTGGTCTCTGCACATCCCTTGAATGTGAGACAAACAAAATTCCCTTACTTCCAACGGCACTCTTGATAGTAGAATGTTCTGCACTGATTCAACATCTGTTGACAAGCTGTCTATATAAATCGACAGGGAAAAGAACTGATACATGAAATTGCATGTGCCTCTGAAGTGATTCACAGTCTGTTGAAACAAGGCACCATACCATTAAATATGTAATTCCAGTGTTCTGGTTCCTCTTCTGTCTTAAAACACCTGGAATAAAAAGCAGAAATACTGTGACATGACAGTTTGGGCAGCTGCCCTGAAGCACAGATAAAGGAGGATTAAATGAAATAAACCAGTATAGAGTTCTCTTAGCCAGCGTCAGCTGTGTACTACATGTTGAATGTTTGCATTGCTTATTAGGACCAATGGATATATTCGAACCCATTCTGACAGCCTGGATTCAAACACTGAGCAAATTTTGACATTAGGGTATTAATACACACCAGAAAAAAAAAAGTTACTGAGAAATCCTAAGGCCAATGAGGGTGGAAAGTAGAATAAAGACTAGGGAGACTGACTATACAGTAGGAAAGAGACAGAAAGAGAACTGTAGATCTCTGAAAAAAAACAAAAAAAAATGGTGTGGGCATTAGTTCCAAGTGTTCATTCGTCATATAATGATTCACATATAGCCAATTGTCAGTCATGTCCTATGCCTTTGCACCTCCACAAGGTATTATTACAGGGACAGTCTAAGGAAAACGAGGTCAAATATTCTATACGCGCTGTAGGATGCATGCTGGCTTGCCTAAGACTTGGACGCAATTTCAGTGCTCATCACACACTGCCTTTTAGCTAGAAGTTGACGTACATCTAAAAGAAGACGTAGCTTTGGAGGGGGCATAACCAAGAAGGGCCTACTATTGCCTGTTTTCTGCCAAAAATTCTCACAGTTGGGTTTTTAGATGAAGGTATTACACTGAGACAATGGTGATTGCTCTTGTAGGACATCTTCTGTTAGCTGTAAACTTTTAGTCCAATTACTACGCTAATGTAGCTACACCAGTTGGCAGTACTTGATGGAGTTGACCATCATGTGGGGCTGTTTTGCATGAGATCTAGCAGGGTGCATAGAGCTGCACACCTCATTCCAAACAGATAATTGTTGGAATTATGTGTGGTCCTGGTTCTGAGAACATCATCACATATTAAAAGCTCTTAGTTAAGGCTGGGAGATGAGATGGATTGGGAGTCAGCAGCATGCATGAACAATTAAATTCTGTATCTTTATAATAGCACAGTCAAGCTTTCCAAACACTAAAGTGTGTAACTTTACACACTAAAAGGAAGAGTAGCCTGGGAAAACTAAATATGCCTCTAGTGTTGGACTGTTCAAAGAGAAGGAGATCTGGAAGAACAGTTTCAGCTCAGGCTGGGAAGTAGGCTTGGGGCTATTCTGGAAACAGAAGTGATGGCAGAATGTTCTTTAGCTGAGGGGATTTCCCTCCTGTCATATACCCACAGCCGTTTTTCCTGCCTTCAGGCTCTGCTGCTGCAAAAATCTGTAGAAAAAAGTGCAAGTGAACGCCATGATGAATCTCTAGGATCATAAAATCCTAACACATCTCACAGGTTTCCTGCTAATTTCCCTGGGCTCAGGTTAGCTCTACTGTATATAAACCATGCTCTCCAGGATTTGTCTTACCTTCTCTCTAGTAATTAGGTTTCCCAGAAAGGTTTTCTTTATTTTTAGGAAACTTTTCCTCATAACCAGTCTAGTTTTCCCTCATTGATTTCATGCTCTTTCCTTCTTTTTCTTTTCCCAAATGTCACAGAATAGCTCACTACCTTCTGTCGTGGCAACCTGTTACATGGTAAATCATTGCTTCCTACTAAGGAAACCAGGACCCAGAGCAGATTGTTTCCTTAATAGGAAGCAATCATCCTTTACTCCATGTTTGAATTCTGCAGTTAATTTATCTCACTCATTAATTCCACGTAAACCACCTTCTTTCTGTCTCTGTCTCATTGTAACCTGCTGAACACAGGTGATTTTCTTAAGGATGTTTTAAGTGACCCATTCTTCTGGGCAGGACTTTCAATAGATTTGTGACTACTGAATTCACCATTTCCAGATGGTATCATAATTTTCCATCTCTCTGTCTTTGGAATGAAATTTAAGAATACTTGATAAGTAACTTGGGACAAATTATGAACTTCCACAAATGCACTGGTGCAGTGCTTTCATTGCTGGAGACTGTTACTCCACATCTGAAGAGGAGAATATAATCTATCATCCCATCCGTGGGAGAATAAAAAATAATGTTAGGGTTCATCTTTATGAAGGAAAACATCTATGTGTGTGATTAGGCACTTACAAGCAATGGAATGGTAGCATATTCTCAAGTGCCTTTCCTAGTACACACCTGGAAAGAGAATGATTGTTTATACTTAAAGTGTTTTTTTTAAAAAATGTGTGCTTGGAAATTTAATCAAATTTTGGAAATAGAAAAGCTTCTATGGTTTTGTTGTTCTGCAATTTTTGGGATTATCTTAATTACTATGGGAAAACAGCTAAAGAATAAACAAAGCAGCCTGTTATTCTTTTGTTTGCTTTACAAATAAATGCTTTACTCCGTAATTACCCCTTTAAAGCTAAATGCTTAGGTACAAAATGCATTGTGTAGGAAAGCTTTACAGTCATGGCAAATATTTGACATTACTTGTAGAACTAAAGCACAGATAACACTATTTATTGTGTTGTTTATAAACTGCAAAGTCTTGGTCAGTAGAAATCAAAGTTTTTTTATTTGCATGTTAGACAGGAGAAGAAACCACAAGAAGCATGGACTCTGTACACACTTAGCATCCCTAACCTAACATATATGGAATGTTATCGACCATATTTTCCAACTACATCTTGTCTTAAATTGTTTTTTGATGATATATATGTTCAGGTAAACAGATATTTAAGTCTACGCACGTACATGATGTTGTATACCCTTTGGATTTATAAACATATCTGTATGTCCCTTTGTTTCAAATTTGCAGGTCATCTAAAAAGAACTGAGCTTATGAAACCAATTGAAAGTTCTAGCAGTGAAATAGAGAAGCAGGAATTTCTGTTTATTTTCCTTAATCTCTTTCACAGGCATCAAACTGGTGTTAGGTACACAGTTGCTGCTTGTGTCAGTGTAATAACGCTTACTGCCAAGCTATGTTTTCAAAGGCAAATAAATTGAAATAGTGAGGATTTTCAGGGTCATCTGCTGTAAAAAATTCCTGTGTTAGGTAGCTCACAGGGAAACCGTTATTAGCAATTCCCATCGACGCCCTGCTGTCAGAGGTCCACACACCACACAAAACCAAATGTATTTTCTCACCAGAGTCTAGAAGCCTAGAGCTCCACAACATGAAACTCAGCTCCTATTATGTCTGCAGCCTGGGACACTCCAGAATTTTCACAGTGATTTCTTTTCTCACATCCCAGGACTTACACAAAATTATTACCACATCATTTCTTCCAGGTGGAGTAACTAGCCAGCTGCTTAGTTGCCAGCTATAAAATAACATGTTTTGAGGAAGACTGCCCCAAAACCATCAGCAGGGACTAACAAGATAGAGAAATTCAGGATCTCACTGAATTACCAGTCTTACTATCACTAATTGCCAATTTACATGGCAGGGCTGGAGGGAGGGGGAGAGAAGTTTTAGTAGAGGAATTAAATAATATTTAGCAAATTAGAGAGGGGAATTTTGTCTTCAGATCATCTTTCCAAGTGTCTACAAACATGCTTTTAGAGTGTTTTTTAAGGTAAGGGTAAGATATCCTCTACAGAAGGTCAGAGTGAATGAGTTAGCAGCATTTGCTCAGGTCTCCTTGTCCCAACAAGGGTAAACATAGTACTATAACACTATTCTGGGGCTGCAGGCTGTGGATATGATTTTCATTCTGCCAGCCTACCAGAAAAATAGAGCCTCTCATTTAGCTACATCAGATCATGGTTTGCAATTGATGGATCAAATTCAAATAAAATATATGAAATTCACCTTATGACATGAATGTGTCTTGTATTCAGCACCTTCCTTCATTATGCTGCGTTCTCTGGCAGCTGCCTGTGAAGATATAGAAGAGAAGAAGATATAGACACTATAAGAAAGAGACTTCTAAGCCATCAAAGAGGCCTGAACGCAATCCTTTAAGATGATGGTAGCATGAAACTTGGTCATTGTCAATAAATGAGCTATAACACCTTTCAGGTATTACACTTGCCCCTGAGCATCCTTTTTCATTTCTACATTGTTACAAGCACACTTCCTGCTTCAGAAAGATCTCTTTTTTCCCCTACCCTAGTGTTAGAAAGCCAGAACTACCACCATTACCTCTATCAAAACCAGAACTACCACCATTACCTCTATCACCACCATCACCAAAAGATGAGATAATTTGACAGGAAAAGCTGCAATGTCAACTCCATGAAATTTAAGATCTTGAAGTGTACTGATAAAATGAGTTGTCCATCCTTTTAACGTATAGTAGCTTTGGGTGTGTGTGGGTAGGTTGAATGTTCAGACAGAATGGTTTCTTCTTGTCAACAGACTCACAAAGACTGATGCTTCATAACATGAGATTTTCCTCTGAAGGACATAATGAAATATTCTGCATTCCAGGGATGCACACTTTTTCATTTAAGATTATATTAGTCACTGATCAGAGCAGGTCAACAAATTTCATATTTCTGATTTGGGATATTGTAAATAACTGTAAATATTTGCATGTATTTACACACAGCTATTGCAAAACGTGTGGGGAATTCATGTCACGGCAGAAGTAGCAGTCTACAGCGCTGGGAGATTGAGATCCTGTTGCCAACTATCAGCTTCCAACGGGCACAGGTAACATTTTGTTCTGGCATGTCCATGCTCTCCTGCATGAACATGAGTAACCGTCATGTTCATACTGCCAGAAACTCTGGGCTGAGAGTCCTGAAGGTAATGGTGGCTGTGTCTCACTGTCATCACCCAAGCTAGTGCCCTTCTTCATATTCATAGAGGTTGAGTCATTCTTTCCACAGAAATTCTAACAGCCACTACAATTCCTTTCCTCTTCCCCTTTAAGCACATCTAGATCATTATCTGTTTCTTGCAGGACTGTTTCTCCGAGGAACTGTAAGTCCTGGAGATGCTGTGATTATTTAGAAATTCCCTTTAGGTGCTGTCAGTCCCTTGCTCAAGCAGCAAAAGAGCCATTACCCAGGCTCTCTCCAACGAGAGAGTGGCCAGCTAGGAAGCCAGTGCAAAAGTCGAGAGCTTCCCACTGCACACAGCAGTCAAATGCTACATGCTTGGAGGAACTGCAAGGGAAAAGGAATTTTATCTGTAAATAACTAGCCCCACATTTAGCCATACCTGGATAAATCTGCAGAGACTCCTCTGAGGCTGATGGGGCAGCTCTAGTGTTACCTTGTTCAGCAGAGCCCTGCGTAGGAAATGGGAGCATGCTCAGGGGGACAGTGGCTCTATCTGAAGGTTAAGGTACACACAAACATTTCAGGAGCTTGAGGAAGAAAATTAGTGTGTGAACATGAAAACCTGAGGAAGGAATGAAGAAATTAATTATCAGACCAAGGGAAAAACAAAGCAGCATGAAGAAAAACAATTAGTAGTTGAAAATGCTCTTGAGTATAGTAACCTTGGAGAATGCATTGAGCTAGTAATGGTGGTTGCTGTCACTTAAGGCAATTATTGGATAGCATATAAGCCTTTTTCTAAACCAAGACAGAATTGTTTATGTTTTAGGAAGCAGCCATCAATAGTGAAATTAAATATCTGAATGAATGCAGGAACGTGTTCTAATAAAACATGAAGGAAGTAATCAGGGAAGATTATCAGTCTTGTCAGCCTGATATTTAGCAGTGATAAAAAAAAGAAAGCCCGGTGCCAATGTGCTTTCCTTTTTGCAAGCTGAGCCTGTCTAGCATAATATTAAATGGCAGAGACTCATAAAGAGTTTAAGAGCTTCTCTGCAGAATGGAGCTGAAGACACACACAAAACTGAGATTTACACTAGATTAGTAAAATGTTTTACTCTTAATGCCAAAGCAGGGCATCCCGGGATCAGCAATGACCTCCTGTGATTGCACAGACCAGCTTCTGGTCACGCAGTTGACCTGATTAGTAGACTGATGTGTTGTAAAGAAGTGAGGCTTTATACTCTGGCCTAAAGGAAGGGAAGACTTGACCAGCCCAGGACAGAAATGCAGGACCCACTTACAACCCACTGATTTATTTTCTTTTTTCCCTGTCTCCAGGGAACAAATGACCGCAGTACCCAGCTACAAAATATCATCTCAATCTGGACGTCCTTGGTACAATTCCACATGCAGCCAGCTGAAAAGGAGGTCGCTACTTGCGATTACAACCTTATTCTGTACCCTGGATACAAATAATACCCAGCAATATAGTACGGCCTCTGCCTGCTGCTACAGCTCAACAGATGAGTAGCTTAGCTTGCAGGATTGAGAAATGGATTTTTTGTTTTATCAGTAAGACCGTGTGCAGATGAACCGAGGATCACCTACAGATCACAGAAATAAAATCTATTACTTTTCAATTTTTAGGTCAGCATACTGCATGTCATGCTCTTCTATCATCTCTTTCCTGCTTATTTTTTATTCTAGAAAGTTGTTTGCTTGCTTTTCTTTTGTGCTCCAGAGCTGAAATTCAGCACCTGAAGTTGGTGGGCCTTGCTCAGAAAGCCTCTTAAAACTGTTAATGCTCATCTTTAACGAGATGCCTTAAGACAGCTAGCACAATGTATTTGCATATGATTTCACTTTTTTCCCTATGCTTTTATTATAATCGTTAATGCTCATCTTTGAGGAGGTGGCTCAAACCAGGTAGTAAAATACTTTTCATTTAATTTCACATTGTTTTTCTGTGTTTTTATTGTAAGTGGGATTTGTATTTAAAAAAAAAAAAAAAAAAAAGACACAGATGGTTGTGTCAGTTTGTGCCAAAGCTTCGCTGTGGAACTTTGACAAAAACATCTACTTCCCAACACATTCTTCCTGAAACCTCAGAAGGCCATTTTAACAGCATCAGAAGTTAGTTACTCACTTTGTATTTAAGTTCTAAATGTCTTTTTTAAAACACCCACATTTCTAGAGGTAGCCGATTTAGCTACCGTCTCCGTGCCTGTAGGCCCGTTATAGAACCTTAGGCAGCTTGCTTATAGACTGGGCCCCAAATCCCTGAAATATTAACAGAAGGAGTTTCGTGAGATAACATCTTCAGGCTAAATCTTTTCATTTACCTTAATGGTTAAGTATTAATGATAAGTTAAGTATCAATGATAAATTTAAGTATTAAAGTGATCTGCCTAAGTAAATTTTTCGGTTTCATGAAGCTATCTCTGCCTCTATCTGCTTCTTTGTTTTAAATGAACATTTTTCCTAAGTTGATCAGAACATTAAATTTACTTATCATGAGTCAAATTTCCATGATTAAGGAGAAAAAATGTTAGCATGGATAGAGAGAGCTCCGTGTAGACCCACAGAGGGAATGCAAGTGAAAGATGTAATCTTAAAAGTATAAAACAGGTTGCCTTCTGAATGTGGCCATTACAGTTTATGATTTCTGTCAAACTATATATTGATTTCTCTGTCTTAAGAAGCAGCAGCTTTCTGTGCTGATTGAATTCTAATTACTCACTCCATAGTTACATTGATTTTAACAGACTTCTGGACAATTTTGTACCAGCCTGGTTTCAAATTACACTTAATGAATTTGTCATGACTATTGATATAAATACTTCCGTTCTACAGCAAGTTGAAAAAGAAAAGTACTGCTTTTCCTCCCTTCTGCACAGGCCAAACTTTCCCTCAGCCTGTACTGCGCTCACCCAGAGAGGTTAGGTGGCCTTAGGCTGCACTTCATGACATCTTTGGAGAGAAAAAGCAGAAAACAGTGGATTTTGTTTGTCTGAACTCAATGATAAGTGTGTCTGTAGCAAACTGTGAGTAGATTCATTGTACCAGTTAGTGTTTTTAAACAAAAATTCAATCACTTCCCATGTATTTCATCAAAGTAAATAAATTCTTCTATCTGCACTCTCCAAAGTATGAGTAATGTATATTAAAGATAGGTAAATAATATTAGTGCTGGTTACTTTGTCTATGGGGCAAAGTCCCCCACTAACAAGCAGGCAATGGGTGAAGTGTAATAAAAACTAAACACAAAAAGTTTAATTACAGCTTTTTACGCTTTGGAAATATTTTGCCACAGCCCATGTGTGTGTGTCTGCAGGGGAGAGATACAGCCTACGCATCCAGGTGCCTCTTGGGCATTGTGGGTCCGCCTTTACGCCCTGAAGCCATGGGGCTTGGATGATGGACAGCAACGGGCCTGTTTCAGCCACCTGGGGCTGTCCCCAAACTTCTGCCTGCTCCTTGGGTCCCTCCCTCAATTATCCCTCCTCCTGCCTGCCTGATGCACATACAGGCACAGGGATTTGCATAAATCTATACCACAGCCTAACAGTTTTACAGTTAACTTCAGGGAATTATTTTGGCCTCACGGTTTTATTTCCATTTACCTTGGTCAATGGCTTCCTACTCTTTTGAGTTATTGCTATGTAAAGCAGCATTCAATATTCACTCAGGCTGAAAGCTGCTGATTACATTCATCAACTTTAATAAGATATGTTATTAGATCTTATTTTCTTGCATTATCTGTAGATCAAAGATATGATCAATGGCAGCCTTTAAATATTTTCAAGTCAATATTTCCAGAGGTGTTTTCATTCAAAAGGACCTAGAAGTGTTTTAGAACCGAAGGCCCAGATTCTACTTGCAGGCTTTCTTTAGTCTGTTTTCTTCCTTCTCAAGTTTGTTATTTTGGATGGAACAGTTCTGGTGCTAAATGTGGTTGAAAGAGTAGGATATCTACAGGTCCAGACCATATCTGATGTTTTTATTATTATGACAATATCTGAATTACCAGATGCAGTAGAACTCTGGCGTCCTGTTCATCCTCTGTGATTTCAAGGCCAGGTTGGGGTGAGACATGAACACAGCCCCATCTGCTCCCACCACCATCATTTCCATGGGAGGGAAGGGCAGAGCCTAGCTGTGGTGTCCCCACCACCCCTCAGCTTTGCCCTTTCCCTGTGCCCCAAAAGGACCTTACTCCTGCCCTGCACTTGCTGTTCTTCTGAGATGGATTTCTATCTCCTTTCTGATGGAAGGAATGTGACTTCAGAATATAATTTTCCGTGTAAATGGTAGAATTGTGTTAAAGCAAAAAGAAAGTAATGGAGAAAACCGAATAATTTTAAATCAGACAATGATTTTACAGCACATGCCTGTTGTGCATTCAAAATCACTCACTTGCTACACTTCCCCATTCTGGAAGTGGCATACAGAAGTTTTACTGCAATGACAGGTTGTTTTCCTTTCTAACGAGGAAATGAACAATGAGCTAGCCTCCTTTAACTCTGCACATAGAGGATAATTCCAGTAGGCAGGACAGTTCAATGATTTTAGATGCTATTTTCTAAATTGCAAAGCTTCCCCATGGAGATGAACTTTCTTCCAGTCTCTGGCAAACTATCTGGTGATTATTCTGCTAAGAGTAGTAAATGAGCTAAAAATATGTACATCATATTTTGAAGAAGAAAGCAAATTAAAAGAGTTCTTTAAATCTCAGAGCTGAGTGGTTTGTTCTCTGTTAGGATAAACACATCAAGTTAGGGTTTACTCGGAGCAGCCTAGCAGAAAACAATCTGCATAAATAGATGAAATTTTATCAGACAATGAATAAAAGATTCAAACAGAAAATTGGTTTTCTTTAGTTTCTATGAGAAGTTAAAAGAACAAAATTACCAGGCTATTTCTTTCCCCTTAAAATCTTTTTCTAGATAATGGTGAACAGATGATTCCGTCAAACTTCACTTGCGATGAATTCAAGGCAGGATAATATCATCATCCATCTTCTTGATGAACCTCATCATTTTATCTTCAATCTAAATCCAAGGGAAAAACTGAACAAGCCATGCATCTACACATCTCTTCATTTAAAAATTACAGCTGAAGGTTAGAAAATGTTTAAGGTCAAACTTCTAAGCTACCATCTGGAGCTCGTTTAACAATTGCCAAGAACATCTGCCACTATTGCACATGCCTAAGACAAAACTTAGCCAACATCACCTTTTCTCCTAAGGACAAAATCCTAGAGTCACATAAGCATCGACTGAAACACTTTGCTGCCAGCAGTGAGAATTTAGTGCAACCAGTGGAGCCCTTAATAGATAAAGACATTTTTGTAGTTCTTGACACAGTGTTCACCATCTAAAAGCCCTGTCTCACAGATAGTACTGTCAGTTACAACTTTGCAAGATACTTAAAAAGTGTTAGGGTGTGTGGAGGGGTATCTCCTGACTGATGAGGGTAGTCTAAGTAAACTCCCATTGCTGCTGTTGGAGCAGCCCCTCTGCTGTGCCTGTAAAGTGTCTTCAGCTCTCGGATTGCTGAAGGCAGTATTTCTCAAAAGTGCTGTAAGTGAAATATAAATGCAGACACTTAAGAGCTAAACAAAACACGTCCTCAGAGATGGGTGTTATATTCTCTGAACTTCTGTGACAAAACTGAAAGGTACAAAAATCAGAGAAACACGTGCCTTACAAGGTCTAATTCCTCAGATAGAGCTCTGTGTCTTTATTCATATTTTAAGATACAGTAAATCCCGCTGGCTATTAATTCCTTACATTGGGGAAAACATTTGAAGCTTAAAAAGTACGGTAAGGTTGCTATTCCTTCCTCACATGCATGAATTCCTAGTAGCAAGAAGTAGACAATGTGAAATGAAAACCTGCATTACTAAATACAGAAGAATTTTTTTTTTAATGACTTGCATGGAAATGGTCCCCTCTAAATGATGGACATGACATATAAAATGTCTATTAAGATATGAAGAAAATTTTAACTAGAAGAAGACATTTTACTTGATTGCATCATTAATTTAGTGATTTGTTCAGACAGGACAGATACTTTCAGACATGCTCAGTGTGTCAAATTTCTGTAGTTTGGTAAATGTCATCCATTGGATTATTTTCCTTAGGTGAAAAAGTAGTAAAATATGTTATGTATTTAGTGATGCATCTGCACTATGTAATAACTGGTATGTGCAATTCAAGATAACACATATGTATATTAGTAGGTATAATAAATAATATTACTCCATTTACAGAACACTGAATCTGTATTTTAATGGTGTCTAGAAAACAGAGAAAATTGAAATGATTGCTTTCATTCAGTTGAAAAGCTGTGAATGTGACTAAAATCCCCACATTGATTACAGATCAACTTACCTTTGAAACTGAAAAACAGGAGTTATGCTCCATGCCTTGTTCTTTATCAGATTTTAAACTACTTTACATTTTGTATTTTAACAGGTGGCAGAATTTAATCCTTACTGGAGGGACAGGAGTTATGTAGAAACTGGTAGTTGTCTCGTGGTGTGGAGAAGATTAATAAAAAGTATTGTGTTTTGTTTTCTTTATTATAGCTGAACATAATTTATCTCTTCAAGAACTTTAACTGGCAGCGGAAGCTGTTACTTTGAATATGTTTTTACATTTTTTCTTGATGTCTAGAAATTGTTTATCTTCAGCAGGATCTAAATAGTTTCTTCACTTTTGAAATAAATGCGTCATCTGAAAAGTCTGCTCACAGCTGAAACAGAAGTTGTAAGCTGGTTGGGTGTCATGACTCTGAAAACACCTCCTCACCTGATCCAAATAAATTTAGACTGTCACTGAGTCCCCAGTCTGCTGAATCTTCCTGGAGTAACTTTTCTACATTATGAAAATTTAAAGAGGTCTTCTGCTTTTGAAAATGAATTGAGAAGTGAAAAATTTATAGCTCTTCACAGAATACCCACAGATGTCTAACAAACTATCTCCAAAACTTTAATTACAGTAAAAGGACAGAGAATGCTGAGATTAATGGTAAACCAGATTTATGAGAGCAAACATTTAGAGGTTAGGTTGACAGGCAAAGTTTACAGGATTTTGTTGTACACTTTGCATACTTTAAAATAGCAAAGAAAAACAATATTTTAGATTTTGCATGGAGCAGGAAAAAGACGAGTCTGATTGCATATGTGCATAGGACTTGTATATAAAATTACGGTCACATTGTTTTAAATAGTATTGGAGCTTTTCACGGGGTTATTTTAATTATTATTTTTTATTTTGCAAGTAGCGCCATGACACTAACAAAGCTATAGGAAGGGCTAAAGCTATGCTTTGTTTATTGGTTTGTTGTGGGTAAATATGTACATTTGCTGCCCATGTTTGCTAAGCTGTATTTTTTATATTGTTGAAGATACTTAAAAAATAGTCACCATTTATTACATTAATGCATGCCTAATAGCAGCCAGTGTCACCAGCTAGTGCACAATACCTTCTTTGTCCCACTGTGAAACAGAGATGATAATACTGTTTACATTTACTTTATATCAGCGCAGTATCGTGCTCCTTAATCGTGTCCTACCAGGGAAACATAGTTAAGCATTGGAAGTCCTGGAGAAAGAGGTGGGGAAAAGGGAAAAGAAAAAGCAGGACAATTTGAAATCAAATTATACTGGGGGGGGGGACTTTAAACCTAGGGCAAACAAGTGTCAGTTGGATGTTTTTGCAAGAGAAACGTGGTGTGGCCTATATTTTCCCTTTGCTTTTATTGAAGGTATTTATAGGTTTTAATAACTGGAAAGACTCACACTCAGCATCTGATGTTGCATGCTCTGTTGTGGTTATAATGCTGACAATGCCATAAATACAGGGCTATAATACCTTAGTGGGAAGAGATGTCACTCAGGTGGTACCCCCCTCTCCCAGCCCTGGCTCTGGCCCTCTGTCCATGCTCCTCTCTCCGAGGGTCTTCTGGGGCTGCCTGGCAACAGTTTGGAGCTGCTCAACAACTGACAAAATAATCTTCTTCTTTCATTCTGCTTATTGCTAGCCCAGCTATATGTCTTGGTGCCATCAAAGGCAGATAGACTTTTAAAGAATGATGCAAATCAGGGAGGGGAGGAAGATCCATGTCACACATACCCTCCTGACTCCCAGCTGCTGAAAGCTGATGTTTCAGGATATTCCTCTCCATCATTATGCAGAAGCTGTTGTGGAGATAATCTGATTTGTGGTGAGGTTCAGCTGGGCTAGGGAAAGAGGGAGTGGGGAAAAAAAGTATGGAAAAGGGAACAGGAAGTAATGGCCACGGAGGGAAAGGTTAGAATAATCATAGAATCATTTAGCTTGGAAAAAGACCTTTAAGCTCATGGTGTCCGTTAACAAAACTCTGCCAAGTCCACTGCTAATTCACGTCCCTAAACACTGTATCTACACAACTTTTAAACATGTCCAGAAATGGTGATTCAACAACTTCCCTGGGGAGCCTGGTCCAGCAAGTTTTCCTAATATACAACCCGAACCTCCCCTGGTACAACTTGAGGCCATTTCCTCTTGTACTATCACTTGTTACTTGAGAGAACAGACTGGCATCCACCTCTCTACAACCTTCTTTCAGGAAGTTGCAGAGAGTGATAAGATGTACCCTGAGCCTCCTTTTCTTCAGACTAAATAGCCCCAGTTCCCTGAGCTGCTCCACATAAGACTTGTACTCTAGACCCTTCACCAGCTTAGCAACACTCCTCTGGATCTGCTCTAGGACCTTGATGCCTTTCTTGTAGTGAGGGGCCCAAAACTGAGCACAGTCCTTGATGTGTGGCCTCACCAGTGCTGAGTACAGGGGGATGATCACTTCCCTAGTCCTGCCTGTCTACACTATTTCTGATACAAGCCAGGATGCTGTTGGCCTTCTTGGACACCTGGGTATGCTGCTGGCTCATATTTAGCCAGTTGTCGATCAGTACCCCCAGGTCCCTTTCTGCTGGGCAGCTTTCCAGCCACACTTCCCCAAGCCTGTAGCACTGCATGGAGTTGTTGTGACCCAAGTGCAGGACCTGACATTTGGCTTTGTTGAAGCTCATGCAATTGGCCTTGGCCCATCGATACAACCTGTCCAGGTCCTTCCCTCTGTAGAGCCTTTCTACCCTCAAGCAGTTCAATACTTCCTCCCAACTTGGTGTCACCTGCAAACTTACTAAGGGTGCACTCTATCTCCTTCTCAAGATTATTGATAAAGATATGAAACAGGAGTGGTCCCAGTACTGAACCCTAGTGAACGCCACTTTTGATAGGCCGCCAACTGGATTTAACTCCATTCACCGCCACTCTGTGGGCCCAGCCAACCAGCCAGTGTTTTACCCAGCAGAGCATATACCCATCCAAGCCATAAGCAGCCAGTTTTCTTCATGAGAATGCTGTGGGAAACAATGTTGAAGGCTTTACTGAAGTCCAGGTAGAAAAATCCACAACCTTTGCCTCATCCACTAAGTGGGTCATCCTGTCACAGAAGGAGATCAGTTTTGTCACGCAGGACCTGCCTTTCATGAACCCATGCTGGCTGGGCCTAATCACCTGGTTGTCCTGTATGTGGTATGTATGGCACTCAAGATTATCTGCTCCATCACCTTCCCTGGCACCGAGGTCAGACTGGCAGGTCTGTAGTTCCCTGGATCCTCCTTTCAGCCCTTCTTATAGATGGATGTCACATTTGTTAACCTAAAAGAAAGACGGAGAACCTGAAAATTGAAGATTGCAAGTAATAGCGGAAAGCAGAACATTAAGAGACTAAAAAGTAGGTTAAAGTGTCTGAGAAAAGGAGTTGGGAGGGAGGATAAAGGAGAGGAAGTACTGAAGGTTAGTTTGAAAAGTTTGCTGACACTGTCAAAAAATGTGTAGCATCAGGAATTCCCCAGAACTCCCCAACTCTACAAACAGGAGAAGACAGGCAATGGCTGAAAGTGATGGTCTTATTTTAATTAAATGTTTATTTAAGTCTAACCTATTTGAAAATTATAATTGATTTCCCCCAGCAATGCCCTTAACCAAGCCCCTTTCACAGAGATCTTTGAAAAGCAGTCAACTCACAAAAAATCCCAGTTGGCAACTCTTTTTCCCTGAAAAAGAAGTTTACCGAAATCTTCAAAGGCCAGGATCTGGCATAGTTTTCTCTTGAGTAAAGTTAACTCTGCAAGCTGAAGCCCTGCCAGGAAGCATGATGTGCTCCAGCTAGCTGCAAGCGTGGTCGCTGTATGCCCAGACTCACAAGCAGAAGTGATTGACCTTCCTGCCCGTCTGCCTGCCCAGCCATCGATACCTCAGCTCGTGCCATCTGCCTGTGTTAATGGAGCCCAGTTTTGTTATCAGGCCTAACTGGTGGCAAACTGCAGCCGTTCAGCAGCTATCTTGTGAGCAGATGAACCGTCTCTTCACCAAAGCCAGGATGGATGGTTGAGGGTAATACCAACACAGCTGCTTGGTGTAACCCATCCTTGCTCATGGACTGTGAGGTGTCCAGCTGTGGCACTACAGAATGTGGTCTATAAGCAGGGGCATAATCCCACAGTAAGAACAACATTAATGAGTTTGCATGGAGTGTCATTATGCAAAAGTTAATCAGCTCCCATTGCCCTTCAGTGTCAGCAGAGATACTCTGCACTAGCAGGTGAAGGACCAGTGGCAACAACCATACACCTGAGCAGACTGTTTTCATTCAGAGACTGCAGAGCTAAGGCCTGGTTTCAATAATAAATTCTTGGACAAGACTTCTGCTGACTGTGATCAATTTTAATGCGTAAGAACAAATCTTTCAGAAAATAATATCACATTCCTACTAATGTGCAATCGAAATCCACAGGGATATTTAGAGAAAACGAAAACTTATGTCCCTGCTGCAACATGCGCAAAAATATAGAGAGTGACTAGTTGCCTAAAAGCTCAAACAGATAGCAACACTTCTAAATGTGGCTGATGTTGGGAAACCATAGACCCAACATTCTGAAAATCAGGTTCTTTTAATGTGTTCTAGGTAGAATACTTCAATATTCACATCACATGGTATTTGCAATTCTGATAGTAGAACAGACACAGAATAGAGGTCAACAGAGACAAAAACCCAATAATAATGAAGCAAAAATGCGTATATGTTCATGTCTTTAGCAAATACACAGTGAACCTGGCTGGGCATGTTTAGAGGAAGCCATTTTTCAGACAAAAAAAAAATCAGTCTGTGAAAGAAAGCTTTCATCAATACTTTATATACAGTTTCAGCGTGGAAAGAATTTCTGGTCAGAGTACATGCACAACCAATTATCCTCTGGCTACAGTCGCTCCTGGGGAGGAGGACTAGAAAGGCCCAAGTCTTTGCTGCAGCACAGTTCATCAGGGGTCCTGAATCTCTGACTCAGGGGGGAGCACTTGGACTCCTGGGCTGCAGTGAGAAGTACTTTGACAGGGCCATTCAGAGTGGAACATTGCCTTTCTCCAGCTCCTCTGCTCCATGCTCCTTTCTCGCCCCCAGTGCAGCCCAAACAATGCCTGGTGATTGTGTGACTTTTCTGGAATCTGTGTAGGAATCGGAAAAGGGATGTCTCCCATGCTATCGGCGGCTGCTGAAGAACTGAGACCCCCACCCCCCGACAAACCTCCCTGTTAAAAGCATCCTCTCTCTCTATCATGCTTGGTGGTTGTTAAGAGTTGAGGAGTTCATAAGACGAAATTGAGTTTTCCATTTCTGAAGGAAAATCAAATGACTTGCTTTTGAGTCCAAGACCTAGGCAGACACAAATATACCAAGTATAATTTTGTGATATCAATTTAATTGCATATTTCTTTCAAACTATATGACCACCTGGATGCACTCACAACAATAACAACAGCAAATCAATGTTTGTGAGGAAATGCAGTTAAGTATTAAGATCTAATAATATGCTCTCTTGGAAGCAGCTGTAAAATTCTTTGTTTCCCTTTGCAAACAGTGTTAAGAACGCCAAGAACCAACAAGTGTCTAATATTATTCTTCCCCAGATGAAATGAAAAATATATTGAATTCTATGAAATAGATTCTCTAATATGTAAACATATTATTTTAAGGCTTAGAAGAATCATATACTTCTATTTCTGCTCTCTTCTGAAAATATTGAAGGAAATATTTTATAATAAGAATAAAATAAAATGTTATGTATGTTTCCTGGAAAAAAACACCAAATGTATAATGCACCCTTTCAAATACTGGACATATACATTCCTAACCTTACCTCTTATATACTTGGATAAAAAGCATCTCTGAACATTAGAAGACATGACTCTGCCAGGTTATTTCAATGTGATGACATCATGTCTGGTCATTAGTGTAGATTTCAGAAGTTCTCCTTCTAACCTCTTGCAACAACCACTGGTGCTATGCATTTGAAATGGTGATTCTACTGCTTTACACCAGCACAAACGACCACAGAAGAGTTAAGGAGCACGGATTAATTTGGTGGGAAGTACCTCCTTTTACTGGAGTGGTTTTGCAACTGACACTTAGGGGTGTGTCATTAGGGTAATCATTCCTTTCATTTCCTTAAAAAGGGAAACCTTTACACAGCTTTCAGAATTTTATTAACAGTCTGTTAGCCATTTAGGAGATCGTTTCATCCTAGTTAATGGGACAAGAAGCAGAAATGCTCCAAATACCACAGAAGAAGGATCATGCTGGCATGTTTCCAGCCTCGCTGGGTGGAGAGACTGTCAAAACCCTAGGTAACATTCTGAAATATTTTTCTAGTGCGATCAGCCATTTGAGACCTTGCACTCCTTTTTAGAGTAATTTATCTGTGTGGTAAGCCTATCAAGAAATCTATGACTGTATATAGCTGTTTCTATATATAGCAACTGACAGACATTTTTCAGATTCAAGAATTTTGGCTTTTAGGTATATCCTTTATTCCTCTGGTTTTTTATCTGTATTTTTCCTCAAAATGGACTGTCATAATTCAGATTTCATTGAGACACAAGCAGTTTTAACACATCAGCTGAAGTACACTTCTTCAAGAGTCTTGGCCATGGAGACTGCTGTTTCATAAACATCTTCCATTTCCCAGCAGCTTTTCCTTGTCTTGAGCACATGCATAATGGAAAAGGAAAAGCCCAGAAGTTACCAACTGCTCAGTAAAGGACAAAGAATGTTCCTGTCATGGAACAATGCAAAAAAGCAAAGAAAAGAAGCCTGTATTATATTCGTGGGTACCCAGGACAGCAAAAGGAGGAGGCAACCCTGAGATTACCAGAAAAAAATGGTCTGATTTGTGATGCTCACAATACCTAAATGGAAAAAAACCCCCCATATATTACAATTCAAGTTAAATAAAAGCCTGTTTCTGCCTAATACTTTTGAGAATATGTCCATGAGCACTTCATTATTTAAACAGCATTCCTGTGGTACAGCCAAGTTTAGAAAGGATTTATTTAACATGCCATTACAGTAATTAGCCCCAGGGAAAGTTCAGCTTGCATACCCAGCTTCTAAATATGTCTTGAGTTTGTATTTATCAAGTGAGTTTCCTTTCCCCCTACTGAGTATAAACTTTTCCTTTTTTCCTCACCTCACAGCTCCTTATGAAGCTTTCACTCTGAGCTCTTTTCTGAGCACCTGGAGTAGCAGAGCTCCATTCCAGAGGCCACCTTCCACCTTTCCTCCTGAGGACACGAGCGCAATGTCTGACCTCAGTAAGGTACATCTATCAGGTCCCATGTGTCAGTTTGGATCATGAGTGCAGGAGTAAGTAGATAAAGACGTTTAAGAGACAGAAACGGTGTTCAGGACATTGAAGTTCATTTTCTAGCTCTGATGTTACTTGAGGTAAGTCATTTAGTCTTTACCTCTATCTCAGCTCTCCAAGTCTGAGTGGAGACAGTGATGGTTTATCTTTACCTTGCTTATTCAGTTCATAGTAGACAAACTATCACTTGGTTTATTTACAGCATGTAGCACATCTAAGGTCCAATCTCACTTTAGGCCTCCAGACACAACTGTTCCTCAAAAAGCTCTTTGAACCTTATGACTCTAATCAGACCTTTGCAACAAAGCAAAAGTGACACCCTGCAAGATGGAGGAAATTAGTTCTGGTGCCTGAAAAATTCCGGGTTTGAGTTTGCCAGAATGTCAGGTTAAAGAAAATAAATTACGGTTTTCAACATTTTATTTTTATTATTCACATTTTGGCTGCATGTCAGAAGAACAAAGAAGCACATAAGCATTCCAGGTAGTGCTGATGTGGCACTTGCCACTATGCACTGAATGCCAGGAAACTTGGAGAAGTTGTACCTTCAGTTGCTTGTTTCCTGAATCCAAAACATGTCTTCTGTTGCTTATACCCCTCTCTGGGTGACAAGGAGCAGAAGCAGCACTCGTCTCCCTTGTCACAAATAGCTCTGGGATGCTCGACTTCATTTTTGCTTTTCCTTTCCCAGTGACATCCTTCACAGTGACTCTCCAGGTTCCCTAAAGAACAGGAATGGAAGAGTTTTCTTACAGGTTTCGCTGAATGCAACATGTGTCACCAACATCCCAATGCCATAATCCCACTTTCATCTGCCATCGGCTGATATGCATCTCACAGTGCTTGTGGCAGGAGCTTGCACTCCTTGCCTTGGGTGCCGTCTTCAACACGGAGTGGGATCCGTTTCTGCTACATTTTCAGCAGGATTTACTGCAACATTTAATGCACAGAACAGAATGTTCTCCTGATTTTTAATTCCACAACTGAAACGAGGTTCTTTTTACAATTTTGGGCGAGTATGCATTTTATAATCACAGCGAATTGTGAGTATTGCACAAGCAAAACAGCGTTTTAGAGCCTCTGCTTGCTGTACATATTAACGGTGAGAGGCTTAGGGAGTGTCACTGCCTTGGTTCAAAGAGTAATGCTTTGGTTTTGCAATATAAATGAAAAATCAATCTTTTTCACTATACGAGCTCTTTCTGCATACCATGTTGAACATGCATTCATTACACACCAGCTCTGAACAAAGCACAGCGAAGTCATTTTACAGTGATACCAATGGAGCTTTTTTTCTCGAGCATCAACAGGACTGGCCAAACTCTCATTTGTTGGAGGCAAAAAGCCTCATCTAGTTTCATTTTCTGTCACGCTGTCTGTATCATAAAAATGAACCAAAGTACGATAATACTTCTAGCAAATGAGTCAATCTACAAACCCATAATTGCCTGACAGTTTCAACCACTGGACTTCTTTTTCAACAGTTTTTTTGACCCTTTTGCTGCGGAAGTCTCAATAAATTTAAATCTGAACGTTTCCCAGTCTATTTCCCAGCATTATTTCCTTCACATTACTGATCAGGATGAATGGTGATGGCAAGAAAAAGTAAGAGGAATTTTAAGGGCTCCATGAATGCTACCTAGTGTACTGCTGTAGTTTAAGATTAACTGACATCAGCTTGACCCACTAACTGCCTAAAGGAAAATGGTCAGATAGCATTTGGTAAAGTTTATGAGATGCCAGTTCCCACTGTGGTGTATGCAGGTCTTTAATTCACTGTAATTTATGTCTGGAAGGCTCCCTAGGTGTACTGCTTTGTCACAGAAGTGACAGAGAATCAAAGCCAGTGATCTTTTTTTCACTTTTCCCCAGTATCCTTTGGAATGAAAGGAATATGTTACAGAGAGAACGGGGTAAGTGTGATGAATAGTCTTCATGGGGCAACCATGAATAAAATAGAAACGAGTTACATAATCATTTGGAAAGAAAATACCTGCAACCGCTCTCAACTACTTGCTTAGTTGCACAGAGCTTAGTAGGACACAATTTCATTTATTTCTATTCATTTTAAAAGAAAAATAGTTCTATGAAATCTAGTTTGGAAGAAACAAAAATTCTGCTCCTTGATCATAAATCTATGCCACATTTGAAGCACTCATTTTACTAAATGTAATGAAGAAATACAGAGACAAAATTATCCTGGAAAAATAAATTAACCCAAGCTTTTGAACACTAGCTAGCTTTGATCAAGATCAAACTTCTATGTAATGTTAGGAAACCACACATATATTTTAGGGGTAGAAGCTATCTGGTTATAAAGAAAAACAATCACATCTGTTTTTTCCTCACAGAATTCCTGAAATTAACAGGGAATCGGATAGTGGCTGTGAGCATTTCATACTTTCTGGGGTGGAGAATATTTCTCACTGATTTCTACTGACCCCTTGTGGTAAAATAAACTGAATCGTAATTGCTGAAGAGGACTTTGGCTTCCTCATTGAAGGGACAGTGTCCACCATGGGCAGGAAAAGTCTTAAGAGCTGGCTCTGACCATCCCAATGACCTCCTAACAGCATGAACATCTTCAGCTGTCAGGAACCCAGAGGATGGTCAAAATTCCTAGCACATGAGGGGAAGATACCAGAATATGAGCAACAGTATGTTCTTCCTGGTATACATCAATGTTCTGACGCTGTAAGTCATGTTGTAGTGACATCCTAAACCATAAGGCTGAAATTCAAGTAATTTACTCCAGTCACCAAAACCACACCATTTAAATCAGAGGCTAATTTATGTACTTTTAGTTTGCACCAGTGGGGAATACAATTGTCCCTATAAATATCTTCCCAAGGCTCATCACTAACAAGGACAATTATTCAAAGAAGGACATTGCCAGTTTGTTGGGTAATTTAGTTCAGTTTTCAGCCAGCAGGGAGACAAAGACAAGCTTGTGAGATGGTTTCAGATATTCCAACTTTTAGCTTTTCTAAAATATATATTAAATCTGGCTGTAAGACAAGAAGCTTAAAAAAGGTCTACTGGAAAAAAAAAGGTTTATTATAACATACGCCCACTCTCAAGTACTTAACAAATGTTTTATAAATTGGATACTCATTACACAAACATTCCTCAACTGGGAACAGCCAAGATTCTCACTACTCCCGTTTGTCCTAGCAATAGAGCCACTTGCAGAAGGTAAAAAGAGCTAATTACAGAATGGTAGGGGTTGGAAGGGACCTTTGGGGATCATCTAGGCCACCCCCCCTGCCAAAGCAGGTTCACCTAGGGCAGGTTGCACAGGACCATGTCCAGACAGGTTTTGCAAGTCTCCAGAGGAGGAGACTCCACAACATCTCTGGGCAGCCTGCTCCAGTGCTCTGTCACCCTCACGGTAAAGAAGTTTTTCCTCATGTTGAGGTGGAACTTTCTGTGTTCCAGTTTGTGCCCATTGCTCCTGGTCCTATCACTGGGCACCACTGAAAAGAGACTGGCCCTATCCTACTGACGCCCACCCTTCAGATATTTATAAACATTGATCAGATCCCCTCTCAGCCTTCTCTTCTCCAGGCTAAACAGCCCCAGTGCTCTCACCTTTTCTCTGTAAGGGAGATATTCCAGTCCCCTAATCATCTTTGCAGCCTTCTGTTGGACTCTCTCCAGTATTTCCCTGCCTCTCTTGAACTGGGTAGCCCAGAACTGGACACAGTACTGCAGATGTGGTCTGTCCAGGGCAGAGCAGAGATAACTATATGGGGTAACTATAACACATAACTGAAATAGAGTTGCTGTTTACTGATGGGAGAAAAAACATAATCTCACGTTAGGTTTCTCTAGTCTTTGCTACTACTTTGTCTTCACTAGAGTTGTTGGTTAGTTATATTAGTTGGGAATCTGTCCCAGACTATTTAACACACATGGGACCAACTCAATGGACTCAGTTAGTATTTCTGTCATTCTTTCCCTCCTTAAGAAAAAAAGAAAAAAAAGAAAAAACCCAGTTGGAATTAGGAACAAATCCTATGGATGTTGGCTAAGCATACAGGGTGCTATACACATAAACTCTTCCTGCATGTGTTTTTACTTGCTTTGTGTGCTTCCTGTAAAATTGCTTTAGATTGTCCTTGAGAAGTACGGGGGAAGAATTTCCATGAATGTTTTGTGTCTCTTAAAACCAAACAAAAAAGACAACAAAAACTACTTTAGATGAAAAAAAAGCTGGTTACAAAATTTGAGAGCAGGTAAGTGGAACTTTTAAGCTTCAAAGTAACTGGGCAGAAAAAGCACCTGGGAAAACAAGCTTACTTTAAACCTAAATGAATCTGGCCCAAACTAAAACTCCCTGTCTTCCCGTATTAAGGAAGCTCTTGAGAAGCTTTCTTCATTTTAACTTTTGGACGTGGGAATAATGCACAATAGTCGTGCCTGATGGGCCATCCACGGCACACACCATGGATCTTTGACACCAAAAGAAACATGGGAATTAGGCAAGTCTAATTCTTTCCCTTCACTTGTAGCAGAAATAAGATTAAAATCTAAGAAAGTAATCCAGAGGAAAGTTTAATCAATTTTGGGACATTGCACTGAAAAATCAGGTTTTATATTTTCAATTAAAAAAAAAGTTTCATTGGAAATTTTCCAGTTGTTCCACGGATACAGCCATTCAAAAGGTAAAAGAGTGATAAGCTTGGGACCTAATATTTTCTCATTTGAGCTAGGCTTCTAAAACAGTCAATAAATATATTTATTGAAATCATAACATTAATAGTCACAGCCTCTACATTTTCATAAGCTTATCTTTAAAATATTGTTCTAATGTCTACAGTGAAATTTGTCATCCACTTTTCAGTTTTATGGTTTCATATACCAGTGCCACTTTAATATGCTTTGGGGTGTTTTTGGACAGGGTGAGTTTTCTTTTCAGAAAGGTTTAAATATCTGAACAGATGTAAACTTAGCCAACACTACACAATATAACCACTTGTATACTGCAGACACACTTGTCAGAAAATTCTAATATTATATTTATCAGCTTTTAAATGAGAACACAACTATCAGCTTTGACTCAATCTGGGATAATGTAATGTTTACAACTGAAGAATGACTGAATGCTTATATTTACAGTGGTGTTTGCTTTTAATGGCCACATTTTCCAGTCCCATGATATAACTGTTTTAAAAAAAATCTTTCTCTCATATATGCTAGGTTATAACAACAATTATTATGATTTTTATATCTATATAATACTGTCTACAAAATATTTAATACCTAAGCAGCTGGTGCACTGTGGCTGGTGCTCACTAAATGAATAAATGTTTTGTCTTGTGTTTCCCCCGTGTGCTTGCATCCATCTGTTGTCTTGTATCATTTTTGATTGAGGCCTAGAGGCACTACCACAAAACAAATAATGTCAATTTTGTTTTCCTTATTGTGGGGCCAAGAACCCTACTTCCAGCCTGAGAACACTTTGGCACTTGGTGCTGCATAATCACAAATGCAAAGAGATGTTTTCTGCACAGACACACAAAAAAGCCGTGTGGCAGGACATGTTTACAGTACAAAGGTTTGCATGAGAAGTTTAAATTGGTATTCATTACAAGACAAATAACTTTATCAAGCCGTGCAGTCTGAGTGAAAGCAGATTTACCAAGCTGGCAGAGGAAACTGTAGTTCCCCCTAATGAGCACTGTAAAGTGAAACGTGTTCTCCGGGTCAAATGACAAGCAAGCATCTGTTTCAATTCACAGCCTCCCAGTCCTCACTGCGCCTGCAACCTGCCCTCTTCCAAGACAAGAGCTCCCAAGCTCCAGCCCAGAGACACTGAGGACCACGGTGTGCTTGCGCTTAGCCCTCTGTTCTGTTGCATTGTCTGCTCCTCCTCGCTGCTGGGGGTAATCACTCCATGTTATTCCAACACAAGCCCATACGGCTGATCTCCATAAGCCCTTTTTGATACATAGAAGTTCACATAAGGATAGTTCTCGTCTGCAGGGCTATTGCACACAGTGCTGTTAAGGGCTGAATGGCTTCTCAAGGGGGTAGCTTCTCATTTTCATTGACTATAGAGGGAGACTGCTTGGCTAACTCAGTCAGTTGTTTCAGGTGCGTGAAGCTGACACCTTGAAACTCTTACAAATGCTTCAGGACAACTATTGTGCCAGAATCAAACTGTAAGTTTTGAGGGCCTGCTTGCCCAGCACTGTCACTACATGAATACCTGCATTTGGGTGGTGGATTTATACATCCATAAAACCTTACACACATGTAGTTATCTCTCCAGTCTTTCCATTCTTCTATAACTCATGAAAATACATCAGTGAGAGTTACATGGTAGAGTGCTGGCAGGAAGAGAGAATTTCTGCAGACTGTGTAATACCCAGATCAAATCAGCAACTTGAACCTCTGAAACCCAACCTGTCTGAAATCAAACTCTTCTCTTTTCCTTTGAGACAGTGGCACGGAGGAAAGAGAGAGAGTTGCAGCAAGAGCAAGAATGAAAATTACAGAGAAGTGCAATTGGTGATTGCAAGTTGGTGGGCACCTCTGCTCCCTTATGTTTAGATAGTGAACTTGGTCTATGAGAGTGATCCAGCATGGACCCTTTGTTCAGGTGACACCTAGTTCAAAGCCTTGCTCACATTACCTATTTAAGCCCAAAGAACAATTCATGTAAAGGTGAGCAGGTTTTCATTCCAAATGTGAATATTCTAGAACAGGGCTGTTGTCATTCACATAGTATGTGAGTTTAATTTTCTTGAGAAACATCTTGGAGTTGTCTGTCTCCACTGAGCAAACAGCTTAAGGGGCAAAGAACCGAATCCTGAATTGAGTGAAGTAGATTGTCCCTGGCACCTCTGTCAGAACCAGTTTTTCTCAAGAGAAGAACATGATCTCTTTCTCTTGCAACTGCACAGAAATCAGTATGGCCATGTCTGACAACTAAAAGAAATACAGCCGTATTTGAGAACTTCAGTTAAGTAACTCAGTATGGAAATTTTTAGGCATGCAGTTAAAGCTGATAACCCATTTTTCATTCTCTTAAATCCCAAATAAGGCACATTAAATATTCATTTTATATCTATTTGAGAGTGTATCTCTGAACTTTGAAGACCATTCCTCTTGGGGAGCAGAAAAAGGAGACAGGGGAATTCCCTCATATATTCATAAAGAAATTTATTCTGTTTTCTATTATTGCTGACACGCAAACGATCCCTCCCCTCAGAAATGGCTGCATGCTATATGTAGCCAAGTGGTCTAAAATACTAAATTCAATTGAGCAAGACAGATATAGCCTAGGTATGATAATTTTGGGGGAGAAACTGATGAAACATCTGCTTATTCACCTCTGCCCCATCCTTCTTACACAGCATGAAGCCATGCCCAGGTGGCCAAGAAGACCAACAGCGTCCTGGCCTATATCAAAAACAGCATGGCCAGCAGGAATAGGGAAGTTATTGTCCCACTGTACTCGGCACTGGTGAGGCCACAGCTTGAGTATTGTGTTCAGTTTTGGGTGCTGCAGTATACGAGAGACAATAAGGTGCTGGAGGGGATCCAGAGAAGGGCAACAAAGCTGGTGATTGGTCTGGAGAACATGTCGTATGAGGACTGGCTGAAGGAACTGGGGTTGTTTAGTCTGGAGAGGAGAAGGCTCAGGGGAGACCTTATTCCTCTCTACAAATACCCGAAAGGAGGTTGTAGTGAGGTGGGTGTTGGTTTCTTCTCCCAGGTAACTAGCAAGAGGATGAGACGAAATGGGCTCAAGTTGTGCCAGGGAAGGTTTAGATTGGATATCAGAAAAAAATTTCTTTTTGAAAGAGTGGTCAGGAAGTGTTGGAGCAACCATCCCTGGAGGTGTTCAAAACACCTGTAGATGTGGCACTTCAGGACATTGTTTAGCAGTCATGGTAGTGCTGGGTTGACAGTTGGACTTGAAGATCTTTTCCAACCTTATGATTCTATGATTCTGTTATGGACCTCATGTTAGCCTAACTGGTTACTGGGATGGAGAAATCTCTGAAGAGATTTTGTGTTTTCTTGATTCTGTTTTTGCTGGAGTGGTGGAGAAAATCCTGACTCCTGACGATTACTTTGCTACTAATTACATGTATGGAAAAAAGTCTTAGAGTCATGGGTGGTTTCTCACATTTTCCTTACAGTGTAAGTAAATGAATAAGTAAATGTATGATTAGCCCACGTAGCAGAGGTGCTCCTCTGAGCCCTTCCTGCATCATTCAAGTGAGCCAAAGCCTAATGGTGAGGCCAAATCTCAATCCCTTACTCCAGTAGCATCTACCCCAATTAGGATCAGAACCCCTATATTGCAAGCACTTCATACTACACAGTAAGAGATATTTGCTATCCCCCAGAGCCTTCCACTTGATATGAATAACAAATGAAGCCAAAGACTGTTCTGCCATTCATCAGGGAAGCAGACTGAGCAGTTGTGCTCTGTGGATTTTGTTGTGAGGAGAGTCTGCAACTGCCTGCATCACTGGCCTTCGTCTGGTCCCCAGAGCATGACTAAGAAAAGGGAAAAAAAGGTAGGAAGATGAAGGTAAAGTCAGTTACAAAGTTCTATATTTGGTAGAAAGCTACATGGGGAGTAAAAACAAAACCATAAAATGACAGGACACAAATGCAGTGGGAGTTAGGGAAAGATGAAAGAAGGAAGGAAATTGGATAACAGTAGTGATCAGAAAGAATAAAAGCGAAGACAAATAATGACAAGCAAGAAAGAAAGAGGATTAGAGGTGAATGATGAAAGCTATGGAAATAAGGATGCTAGCTGCTATCAGAGTTACAGGAAGTTATTTTGTTTAAGATGTCATTGTTAGGAGTCAGAAAATGTGGTTTTTTTAAAAAAGTAGACAAACCTAAGATGAAAATTTTAAGGCAAAAGCGACTTTGGGGAAAGGTACAAAAGCAACTGACAATATGTTTACCTGGCACTAGCTGCTGCTGCAATTAGCTGAGGATGTCCTAGCTTGGTGTGCTGGCAATGGTACCACTTGCATAAGCACAGACTTTCACACAGCCTGAGCAGTCCTGTTACAATGCAGGTGGTTATAAAATGCTATTTGAAAATACTGTTAGGTACTTTCGGAAATTTCATCTGAGCAGGTTCCACTGTCGTGAGTTGTTGTAGTTGCTTTCTTTTTGATTATTTCATAGTGACAATTTCTGTGTGGGATAAACAAATCACACAACATTGTCAAGAACATCAGCAAACTTCCTTATGAATAGCTGATGTATGCAGAATAGCATAGGTTTTGGACTTTGTTTCACAGGCACAATTTTAGCTGACTTCCAGGGAGTCCAAGCCTCAATGCATGCAATGAGCTACATGTAGAGTTCCAGGCCCTCAGCCTGAGAAATCTCTTTTTCTCTCACTACTCTCTGCCCAGCCTATATGCTAAATGGACATCCAAGATGCTCTTGCCAATAAATGGTGCTTACATCATATAGTACTGAATGAGTGGTTTGGGGATCTGGCACCCAAAAATCCAGTTGCCACATAAATACAGCTATGAACACCTTCACCCCCCGAGGCAGCCGAGACTCTTCCCTACATTGCAGTGAGGGGTATAGAGCTGGACCTAGTACTTCCCAGAAACAGATGTCAGCCCAATCTCATTTTTCTTGTAATGAGAAATTGGTGAAATGAGGAAAGTGAGAAGACAGAGAACCAAACATGGCAATGGAGCCCCTGCCAGGGCAGGAGCAGAGGAGCCTCGAGGCACCATTGGGATGGAGCCTGGCCGTGGCTGAACTATTTCCAGTGTCTGTGTCCAAAGGGCAAGTGTTGTTTGAGCTCCTGGTGCTATTCCAGGTCTGATTTCAGCTGCCTGTGCCTAACAGCAGCAGTGCAAGTTTTGCAGCACCTGGGTTCAGTGGCTGCTCAAGAGTATCTCCAAATTCACAACCAGAAAGGATTAATTAAAGAGGTATAAATCACAGCCAATGCACCAGCCATACTAACTTAGAGAAGTCCCACTGAATATTATATTTATATCCCATTGCTGAGTTCAGTAAAAAACATGTTTCTCTTCATCCTTGTAATAGTGCTTTGTTGTCCTCAGAGAAGAATCCTCCTTAATAGCAGTACATGTAGTTAGTAGCTGGGGCCTGAAAAGCTTGTAACACCTTGTTTTGCTTCCCCGAATGCCAAAGTACACTGGGTGTCTAAATGGGATCGGTTTACCACAATATCTTGTAGTCACGCTGGTTAAAACAAGCCTAATTTATCTGGGGCTTATATTGCATTGGTTTCCTCACCATTCAGGCTATTTGACTGCCATTGATTTATTATGAAGGTCAAATTCTGAAGACCTGACTCATCCAAAGTAGTGTTAGTGATTTGGTAATTTGCAGGGATTTATGGTGCAGGAGAGCCATACATTTCTGTGACTAAAATGACACAACAGCAGAGATAATATCTGCAGATTTTTTCTCAGGCAAAGCTCTTGCCTAGATCAGCTCACAGAATGAGGGATATCTGGCTGCAAAGAGATCCATAAACAGTAATTATCAGAGCTGAGTGGAAAAAGATAATTCCAGCTCTGGGAGGATTTCAATATTTGATGACTGCTTTCATGCTGATTTAAAATGAAAGCTTAAAATGTGAAAGTTCTGCTTAGCCAGACTCCTAGCTTAGTTTAAAATCCTGGGCAGATGCAAACAGTTCCTGAAGCACCAAAAATTCTGAAATATAAACCCCGCTGATTAATTAATCTTTAATGGGAAAGGTGTTTCCCACCAGGAAGGAAAGAATTTCTGAGGCCAGGCTCTTCAAAGCCCACCCAGAACTGGCAGCCGGGCTTGCTCAGCTGGTGGCCGGGGTGGAGACTGTACTCTCCCAATGGCTCCTCCCAGTGAACTCCAAGCTTCCTTAAACTGGCTCGAGGATGATCCTGACTCCAATGAAAGAAGCCTCTGTGAGCCATCACTAATCAGAAGGAACTGTCTAGAAAATGTGTTCCTTCCCATTTAGAATCCAAAAAGGGTACAGAGCGTGCCATGTTTCATCAGCATAAATAATTAACTGCAGAAGGGCATGTAATATTCATAGCTGAAAATCATTAAACAAAATAGGCTGGGAAAAAAAATCTTAAACACGAAGTGATATTAATCATGTAGCCACAGATCCATCTTAGAGCTTCTCTTTTGTTTAATTGTTTAATTGTTTTAAAAAATCTATTCACAGGCAGCTGTTGCTCTGCAGACCTACACAACTAATTCCCACATGTGAGACAGTCAGCCTGAGGTTTAGCCTCTTGCAGTATTAATTAACATCAGGAGGCATTGTTAATGATAGT
Source organism: Eurystomus gularis (assembly GCA_013400335.1). Taxonomy (NCBI): domain Eukaryota; kingdom Metazoa; phylum Chordata; class Aves; order Coraciiformes; family Coraciidae; genus Eurystomus; species Eurystomus gularis. Next base: position 67,821 of record VZZY01022922.1, read on the forward strand.
GGACAAAGTGAAAATGAAGAATCTTGTGTGCTTGGTAAAATAGGCATGAAAATGGGTCAGAAGAACAATGCTTTTCAAACAGCATTGTCTTCTCAGCCGTATTGTATTCTCACAGATGTTTTAGTTTATGCAATGTGAAAAAAAAAAATCCTATCTAGCTTTTCTGTATCTCCAAGCATGCACACCAGCAGCCTTTCAGAACAGAGGTGTTCAAAGGCAAAAAAGACTCGAGAAGCTTCAAGAGGATTTCCTAGTTGGAAGAAGATGCTTCCATCTAAGAGTTGAATTAGGCAGAGACATCCAGAGCTGTGCCACTCCTCTTGCTGAGGAGGTGATGTCTCAGCAAACCCCATGAGCTGGCGTTGTTCAGCTCATGGTCTAAAGAGCAATTACACACAAATTAACTGTGTCAGGTCTCACTGAAGGTCCACTTGTCCTGCTGCCTTTCTGATGTCCCTTCCTTTCCTTTTTCCCTGGAAAACAGAGCTCAGAGACTGAGCTGTGATTGGACTTTCTGTGAGATGGCTACAGTTCTGAGAAGTAGGGAGACAATCTATAGTATAAGAGTAAAAAGTGCAAAGATGGACTGGTTGGGAAAATCTCCTCTGGCTGGAAATACGAATGAATATTTGCTGCTATGCTGTCTGTAGTCTACTATCTGTCAGGAAGTTACCAGAACAATATCTTAAAGAAGAGTAGGGCTTTTTTTCTGGTTTTTATGGCTACCTTGGGTTTCTGGAATAATGGCAGCAATTTTTAACCATGATCCATTGGGTATTTTGTATTGCACTATGTTCTCAGCCAGTTCTGAAAGGCTTCTTTCACACCAGTCCCTGCAATGACGAGGAGCCTCTGCAGAGGGAGATGACATTGTATACCTGAGTTTTGAAGTGGAACCTGCTTGAGAAGGAAGATATTATTATCTCAAAATTTAATTGAGTGCTGCATCCCTTTTAACTACAAACATCCAGTGCTTGTAAACTGTGCTGGGAGTACTATATATACTTCACAAACTTAGGCTGGAGCCACAGACAGACCTTGGACCCTGCAGAAAACCATTCATACCACTAAAGAGACACAAAAAGCGACTTAAAACTACTCTGCTGGGGAAGGCAATCACTTCCCTGGGCCTTGTGGTCAAACATTTGTCAAACATGCCAAGGACTTATGACATCTTACAGTCCCTTGTCTTTAAGCACACATAAGCTGCAGAAAGAAGGTATAAAAATCTGCACAATAAAGATTCTCCATTCCCTCTCCCTTCATGTTTATGTTTGTTATCTACAGATATTTCAAAAGACTGAAGGGAACTGCATGAAAACAAACAGAATACGGGCTTATGCACTTGCAGGTCATATACAGTTCTTTCATGAAAGGTGCAATCATGTAAAACACCTACAGTTAGTATTTCTTCTAGCAAATTGTCTGTGACAGTGCAGTGAGATATTTTTCTTCATTAGCTAGCTAAACATCATATCCTCGTGCTGAATATTTTATGTTTCCAATAAGTGAGTTACAGACACATATGTGCTTTTCTGTCTCATCTGCAAGGTTATTCAATCTTTAAAAACAAACAAGAAAATTTTGATTATCCGGTTGTGTTTTGCTGTACTATGTTGAGACATCATCACTAAATTGCATGGAAAAGGATTTTTTGTTGTGTTTTAAATGAAAATCATAGCACAGTCTTAGTTACATAGAGGTCGCCAATGTCTCCACGGCAATTCTTAGATGTGTAAGTAGATAGTCAATGGAAATCTCCAGTGAAATAATTTTGCCGTGAGTTTATAATTTTCTTTCCCTATTTAACCATTTTTTTGTCCAGCCTACCCTGTTAGGCTGCACACTCACTTGAGCTGTGAGGTCTCCAGGACAGACTCTGTGTGTGCAGAGTGCCTAGTGCGATGGCCACTTGTCAGTACCCTTAGCTCTCACTTAGAATAAAGAGGTCAGCTAGTGTGTTCTGTGCAGACCAGGATGGTGACCAGTGAAACCAGTGTTAGTTTTCTGCTATAATATGACTTTAGGGAAATATTCCTACTACTAAGTGATATTAAATGGGAGAGAAACATACTTTTCCTTGCTGGGAAAGAAAGGCAACAAGGGGGTTGGGGTAGAGCTCTGGATGATGCTGTGTTTTGTAGACAGAACAAGTTGGCAGAAATGGATGCATCAAATTTACTTGTGCTGAAAACTGATCAGTTAATCTGGCATGAACTAGGGCTCTATTTCTACTCTCGAGATCTGAGGGCATAATTACATGAGCCACAGCACTTGTAAGGATGTTCAACCCAGACATGAATTTATTAGAAAACAGGGCAAACACATTTGCATACCAAGTTCATATTTCTAGAGGAAGAAATCTATGCGCTACGCCAAAATAAGAATTTAAATGGTCTAATATGAAATTGTGAAATGTAATGAATGATTTAATAACATCATCAGCATTAGCACAGATGGCTCACCATGTTGGTACTTCACTGTGCCTTATGTAATGGGAATGGCTGAGAAATGCCTCACGTCTCTATTACACAATATTATCCCTGGTGCCAGCCTCTGTACCACTAAAGAAGTTCTATTGCCAGAGCATGAAAGTTATCACTCACATCTCAACTGCAGAGGAAAAACCTTGTTGATTTATAACAACCACTGAGTGGTTCAGAACAGGACGGAAGCAATCTTTGATCTTCTCTGGATGTCATAAGTTGCCCTAAAATCACATAAAGCAAAGCAGAGGTTCCTACCGAGCATTACTGCTAAAAAAATTTCTTTCTAAGGAAGGGGAAATATAACAATGAACTCTAACACTACTGGGTTGGACTGTAGTCTAACCCTAAAAACTGAAGAGCATTTGGGTGCATTGCTACCTTTAGTTTGACTTAAATTATCTTTGAAGGAAGCAAATTTCAAATGATGACGATATTTTCTGAAATTTCTGAGATTTGCAATTGCTAGCAATTGATGAGATGAGAACTGATGTGTGTTCAAAAAGGAAACAAGCCAAGAAAAAAATACTGTGTTTGAATCTCTGATTTGGTTAACCATTCATTCTTACAAACCATCAGAACTTGTGCTTTGGGGAATAGGTAGAAGAAGAAAGCATGGGGATTGGTCACAGGTGCAAAGCTGTGAAGGCTGCTTGAGCCAGGACTGTCAGCAAAATAAATGTCTGTTAAATTATACCCTTAAAATCTGATAACTAGTGATCCAGGTAAACCATAGGACAAATTTAAGATCAGTTATTTTGTTACAAAAAGAGTGGTAGCAAAGCTTCAGCTGCCTCGGATTGGGTACTTGCCTTGGCAGTGAGAATTTGCTTTTTAGTAAATTTGAATGTATCGCTTATGGTTGGAATATGGAGAAGTTCAGAAAAACTTTCCACAGAACTTGGGAGCATGCAGAGGACCTTTCTATTTCAACCTGCATTGCAGATTGTCTAAACAAGCAGATAATTGTTCTTATTCTAATATTTTCTTCAATACTGCCTCTTCTGGTTTCATTAAAACAGGGATTTATCATGAAAAACCAAGAGAACAAGGAAAAAACTCTGATTCCCCCTAAGTTCTTGACAAAACTGTCATTGATTTCAAAAGGAATGCGATTTGATCTTTTTCTGCAGTGCTTATATAAATCCTTGCAGAACAGAAGTTTTAAAATTTTGCACTAGGACACATTTAGGACTATCAAGCCTCCATTGAAACAACATTTCAGCTGCTGTTACTCTGAGCAAAGGCAATTACAGGTTTGCTTCTGACGTCTGTGTATGTTTTAAGGCTGAACTAAAGTGGATCTTGGTTAAACACCATTTGTAGCAATAGGGTTACCTTCCACGCGACAGCTATCACCTCCACTTTCATCTCTCCCTGAGAGTGTCCTCTTTGATGGCTTTCAGTAGAATGAATTATCCGAACATCTTTCCACACAGATTGCACAGCAAACCCCAGAGCAGTGAGCTAGAGGGTAAATTTGCTTTCCTTCTGTCAGAGAGCACGCCTGAAAAAATCTGAAACAGTGGGTCAGGACAAGCCACTTCCATCTTGAAAGCACTGTTGCTTGGTAGGGGCTTGTGACTAGTTTGACAAGGATAGATAAAACATTCGGTACTGTACATCACCGTAGTTAGCAAGTTAGCTTTTAGAAGAGGTACTTTAACATAGTTTAAAGGCAGTATTTGACTTACCTTCGGGAGTAGTAACTGTTGTCTTTTAGTACACAGGGCTTTTGGAAGTCAGGCAACTTTTTTCTTGGTGTCATGAATGGAGGTGAAATGTGTTGTCTCCACCTGACAAATGTAAACAGCAACAACAGACTAGTGAAGAATTCTCCCTGAAGTCTAATGATCTGTTATTCATCACTGTTTATCAGTGCCCCTACTGTATATTTGCTGTGCTGTCATGGAAACAGCCATTCAGCCAACCAATTAAGAGCAAATTAAAGTGATGCCGTCAAGATAAGCATATGCTAGGAATCAATTTCTTACCTGTTTCACAAAAAATTCCCCCAAATATTTTTAGTTCTTAAGAATTCTATGTGCATTCAACTCTTTGGAAAAAATGAAGACATAAGCTATTCCATAAATACACAAACCAAGAAAAAGTTATGTGGAGTCTGTGACTTCATGCGACCTGTATGCCATGGTTCACAAGTGACTTTACAAGTGCATTTAATGGAATTACTTCATTATACTTTGCTTTGGTTGTTTTATAGTCCTCACACAGGAGCAGTAGAGTCCGCCTAGTTCTGGATGCCAACTTTTTAATATGGCAAAAAGGGACAGTAGTGCCATTATGGCACATTATGCACATTATGCACATTATACCATACTGGCTCTACACTCTACCAAATAGTCAGGAGACTTGTCAGTAGCTTCTCCAAGGGTGCAATTTCATAGAAGCATTGGAGGTGCTCTGGCCTTGCCTTCCTCTCTGTTCCCATCCCCTCTCCAGCTGCATCCCTGCTTGTTCCTTGCACTGACATAGGCATGCATTTGATCTCCATGTGATGTGAAGGTGCAACACCAGATGGATTCATTTTCTTCCTGAGCCTGGTCAGATAAGTACCAGTACCACCCCATAGCAGATGGGGATAGTATGTTACCCTGGAACACCATCCTCAGGTTAGGATGTGGCTCCACAACATAACTGCAAGGACAAGAAGGCCTACAGTCTGATGCAGTTTAAGCTCTCTCTCCCTTCTAATTCTTACAAACTGTATTATTACAGGAAAATTGCTAAGAAGCAGTCTTCTCTGCCACATCTCCAGTATCTTCTCTCTTGCCATTGAATTATACTCTCTCCCCTACTCACACGGATGCAGGCAGATATGCAGTGATGGATTCAAGCTGTGCAAAAGTTTCCCGTCCTAGGGGACTCTCTGCTAGCACTTTGTGGCTCTGTTAGAGCTTCTTGTTCCTGTCTTAGCAGTGCAAAAAGCTATGCTGCACAAGGGAATCTACCCAACAGACCCTTACTAGAATGTCGCTCGCATGGAGACAATGCAAAAGCTATCTCCAAAGTCACTGGAGTCAAACTCTAAAACTAGACAGAAAATAAGAGGAAATCAAAACCTGGATGGATAACTCTTCCTGTGCTATTCTTATATTCAGATGAAGAAGGTGAAATAATAAATCAGTGCTAATATGTGTGGAGACCTGGAATGTGCTGCATCTTTCTGCAGTGATGTATGAACGGGTTAATGGCTGATGAAAGTAATTATTTATAGCAAGCATAAAACCAGTGCTGGTTAGAACTCAATAGCTGTCACCATCACTTTAACAAAAGCTTGTGAGAGTTACACCCATTTGATGGTGTCTTTAAATGAGCTTAACTGTAGAGAACTGCAGTTTTGTTTCAGATATCAAGAAAATAATCAGAGTCATAGCAGTAATCAAAATGAATGAACCCTACAGAAATATAATGACTATAGAGCTGTCAGAATCTTTTTGACTCCTGTTCCAATTGATCCCAAAGAAGAGAGTACTGAATAAGAATCCACTACCACTATCAAGCATGGTACAGTCCATATGAGACTTTTTACTTATTCTAATACTTTCACTGGGAGTACCTAAACTTATCCAAAGAATAAAAAAGGATTTTTAAAAATTATCACCTGGTTTTATGACCTGTGGTTGTGGATGTATTTAAATTTTGCTATGCTATTGTGAAAGTTCAATGTGTAACACTCAGCCACACCAAATGCCCTCACCCATTCAGAACAGACGATGTTGGGTTGATTGTGTCTCCATACTATATGTGAATTCCTGCAGTGGCTTGGTTTCCTCTCCAGCTGAATGAATAGTATTGCTCAAATATGTTTTACTTATACCCTCTTCCAATTTCATGTACTCTTGCGTTAAACTTGCCTGAACTCACGATGAATGTTTCTTCAGCAGCAGTCTAAACTAAAATATTACACTGATAAAGCAGCATCATTTTACTTCAGAAACAGAATAGTGCAAATTATGCCCCTACAACAAAGTTCACCTCTGGTTGCAGCATTCCTCTTAGGATCACTTTAGCCCATTCCTGTTGTGTCCCACGATCTTCTTCAAATTTCCTCCACTGATGCTCCCTGCACAGAGAACCTTCAGACGTCTGTGTCACTCTTTTATCAAAACAGTACAGATGCTGAATTTATTCCAAAAGGTAATTGAAGAAGTCTCTAGTGACTTTATATGACTTTCAAAGCACTAAACATATTAGACTTATCTAATGTAAGACACCAGACCTACAGCTTTCCTCTGATTCAGAAGCGCATCGCCTCTTTGAAGCCTTGGAGTAATCTAATCATGTATGTAAGTGTGCGAGCCTGCAGAAGCCACAGTAATCTTAAACTTTGTTCTTCATTCTTCAAAATGAATCAGCCTGTGAGCTTGTCCATTTCATTACTTTTACAGTAACTTTTTCACATGATCTAATTTTTTTACTACCTTTTTTTTATTCGATATGAGTTGTCAATATGCACTTGCAGCACAGAAGACCAACCATATCCTGAGCTGCACCAAAAGAATTGTGGCCAACGGGTTGAGGGAAGCGATTCTCCTCCACTACTCTGCTCTGATGAGACCCCAGCTGGTGTGCTGTGTCCAGCTCTGGAGCCCCAGCACAAGAAGGACATGGATCTACTGGACGGTGTCCAGAGGAAGGCCACAAAAATGATCAGAAGGATGGAACATCTCTCCTATAAAGAAAGGCTGAGAGAGCTGGGGTTGTTCAGCCTGGAGAAGGCTCTGGGGAGACCTTATTGTGGCCTTTAAATACTTACAGGGGGCTTAGAAGAAAGGTGATGTCAGACTTTTTAGTATGGCCTGTTGCAATAGGACAAGTGGCAATGATTTTAAACTAAACGAGGATAGAGTAAGACCAGATATAAAGAAGAAATATTTTACAGGGAGGGTGGTGTAGCACTGGCACAGGTTGCCCATGGAGGTGGTAGATGCCCCATCCCTGGAAACCTTCAAGGTCAGGTTGGATGGGGCTCTGAGTAACCTGATCTTGTTGAAGATGTCCCCAGGTCATTGCAATGACCTTTAAAGGTCCTTTCCAACCTGAAACATTCTGTGATTTTTATTCTATGACATGGTAAATATCAAAAGGGATAAAAATGTCATACATCTGTATATAGTTCAAGATGATATTCTGTTTCTAATAGCAACATTATAGTATTTTTGCATTAATGATGTCTTGAAATACTTGCAATGATGATTAGTTATTCATATGCTAACTTCTTTAACTGTGTTGTACACCATTAAGCATACATCTGTTTTTATATGGTTTATGATCTCACAACCCATTTTGTCCTTATTTTTAGAAACAGGAAATTTAACAAACAAAACATTAGAAAAGCTGCAAGAGCTGCCTGTCAGTGTTACTTGTAGGAACATTGAATTTCTCAACTTATAACTGTTGTTGTTATGCGATATCAATTGTCCTTGGAATGTTCTTGCTCTTTGCCTTGGATCCACGTGGTGTGTCACCAGCTTCAAGCTTCCTACTGTGTTGGAATTTTATTTCAAAATTTATTGCAATCCTGCTCTGAGGTACTGTCTTTTATTTCTTGTTAAAATTAGACTATAGTACGCTACTTCCGATGCTGCACCCATTCCAATTTTTTATATACACAGATAGCATATCTGTGACCAGACTGCATTCCAGTATACACAAAATAGTCCAACGCCGACATAATCCACCAGTTTATTAGATAGAAAGGTGCATCTTGTGGAGAAAAAGGATGTAAAGTGCAGACCACGCTGTTACCATCACCTTGTGAGCACCCCCGCAACATTCCTTATTTGCAGTCAGTGGTGACTGATACTCTGCTTGCTGCTCGAAAAGCTGGGCTGGGAGAGCAGCTGATGTGGGATGACAGCGCCAGGTCCCCCTGTGCCCTGCCAAGGGTGTCATGGCCTTGCTGCCTTGCCCCAACAGCACCCACCTCAGCCAGCTGTCACAAATGGCTTTACAAAGCAAATCCACTGGATTTTATAGCATTTTTAGATTAAGCACTAGGTGTCACTAGCATACTCTTATCACAGTGTGCTGAAATCGGCTGCGTGGTGCTTGTTCAGCCCGGCATCCAAATACAGAAGTTTTTCTCAGTGCCTGAACCTTGCTGGCAGAGGCCCCACAAATCCTACTCAGTTCGTATATGAAGGTGTTTGCAAAGCACCCACAGCACAGGACGGCTGCCCAAAACGTGGATTTGCATGGGAAGCAGCAAGAACAAGTATTTTCGCAAACACAATTTTCATTGCTTTAGTGTATTCTCATTGGTCTCAGACAAACACATGATTACAGGGAAAAAGTCTTACTTATCCAGGGGAAAAAAGTAGCTATGCAGTTATCATACCATTAGGGAAAAGGCTAATCCACATGGTCCTGTCCCCTCTCTGAAGGAGAACGGCTGTCCAGCACAGTGATCAGGTCATACCCATTTATCTGCACTGTGGAGAGCATGAAGCAGAATTTTGCTTTGGAAGAGCCATAAACAAGAATGACATTTTCGGTCTAGAGCAATCAAATCCAAATATTGCCAGAGCTTTAAAAAGAAATGACCTTGACCATTAAATAAGGTTTGAAGACATGATCTTACTATTTTTCTATCCTTTGGGCACACATCTACAAGTTCTTTGTACTAAAGTTTATACAACAGCCTCCTATCACATGATGCAAGTTCAACCCCTGTGAAGGCTTTTCCCCTGTCTTCAACAATTCTGTGGGTGGTAACAGCAGCCGGGAGTCCTGCAGCAGATGAAGCAAACACAAACAGTGCTCGATGGCACACTAGAAGCTACTTCTCAGCTTTTATGATAGCATTTGGAAAGAATCGAGGCATCGTCTTCCCAGGACCTACTGCCAGACACTGGAGAATATGCAGGGTGAAGTGCAGGCTGGCAAACAGACAGCAGAGCAGCTGTCCCTCGGTCCGAAAGTCAAGGAGAGCTGAAAGCGGCCTGGCATGGATGAGAGTCTGTCTAAGAACTGGCAATAGACTTCCCCTGCCCGTTTATTTTTTTTTGTGAGCAGACAGATGGAGAGCTGCCTCCAGTTTTTCAAGGTATACAAAAGGGTGTGCAAGTGTCTGAGCTCAGAGTTCTGACCGTATGTGACTTAGGTATCACACACTGTGCTGAGGATGAACTCATTTAATGGCCTCGGAAAGTCGGAAAAGCAATTATAAATGCTAAGTTTAGCACTAAGGTGCTCTTTATGCCTATACAGAGCTGATCACGCAGCTTCAATTCAAGACATGTTCCATGTCCATCTCTGCAAGTTACATCTACTTAGAAAACCCTGAGGCTGCTTTCCATCCTTATACAAGTCATCCAGTGGGGATTTCCTGATGATTCAGGATAATTTTGGGCATCTGATCCAGGGCAAGAAGGGAATAACTTTGTATCTCATCTTTTAAATCATCATCCACTCTCTTTTCTTAAGGAGCACATACAGAATCTCATTAAGAATCAGCCACAGCTGAATGGCAACTCTTAAAAACTCAGGGATTACTTCCTTCCAAAAATAAAAATATGCCCAAATCCCCTGTTTCCTCCGTCTCCACCTCTTTCCACACACTTCAAACACTGATTAAGGAATGGGGTTCATCCTGTGCTCTAAAGACCCACCGCCTCTGACCCCAACCTAAACCAGCCCAGGTTCCAGCAGGTACCCAGGTACCAGCAGCCTCTCTCTGTTGCAGACTTGGGGCTGTCAGTAAAAGCATAAAGGCAGAGCCCAAACTGTGTTATTCTGGCTAGGCACGAAATGAAAATCAGCCGAAAACAAATGGTTCTGTCTGAAATAAACCCATCGAAGGATGAAGTCTGTAATACAGCCTTTATTTCTGAATTGTTCACTCTTTCTTTATCCTTCATTGTGAACAAAGATTCCATATAAAAAAGCAGAGCTGACTTACACAGAAATCAACCAAATAAAATTGAATATTTAAAATATATTACAAATTTATGTAGTGGATTAGTAAAGAAATATTTTTTTACATATTAAATCAATTTTATATATTTATATGTGTTCTATATAGAAAGCAAAGTAAGCTTTGTTTTTCCCCCAGAACTAACCCGTCTTTCTGATCAAAGGGAATACACTGATATTCAAAATTTTGCCAATCTCTTTGTTCCCTCTTCCTCATGTAGAGATTCTCACTAACGACTTTTTCAGACTGCCGAGCACTGATATAGCAAACAAAGTCAAACATCTGAGAATCTAATGCAGCTTCCAAGGATGAGAATACTTATGTGTGCACACTTCAGAAATTCGTTTGTTTACTTGTTGTGAAGAGCTTATCTGGTCCTCCCGGCACTGTGCCACACACACTCAGCAACGTTGGTGTCTTTCTGTCTTACACAAGAAAGAGATATTAGCCTGAATTGATGGAGAGAAACTTTCCATTAAAACCCCAATGGCAAAGAAGTTTCAAAGTGTGAATATCTTTCCTAATCCCATCTCCCCACATTGCCTTACATTTTTTTCAATAACTTCCAAATATTCAGTTTCAGTAGTAGCAAAATCATGAGTTCTATTAACATTGTATTTCTGTCAACTCCAGTAAGCACATACTTCTTTTTGTCCCAAATATTTCAACTTTTAAGTCTCGATTGAAGTGCAGATTCACCAGTGGTGCATGTTGCACAAAGTTTCTTTCATGCAAACTTTATCTACTTACACAGAAACTTAATAAGACAAATTATGAAAAAAACCACTTTTGTTTTGCTACAGATATTTCAACATTATCCATGAAATCCTAATTCCACTGAAATCGCTAGGAACTTTGCAATTAATTTTAGCAAAACCAGCATCTCACCTCTCTCTTTCTCTATGTGCCAGGGATGATGTTACTCTTTTTAAAACAATCTTTAATCAAATTGAATTCTTCAGGAAAGAAACCTACCCAAAATGTGCGATTCATGAAGTAACTAATCTACACACCTAACCGGTGAATAAATACTTGCTATTTTGGCATTGGACAGCTACAAGTCTGCATTTGATAGCAATACTGGACTAGCAAGTCAGGATGTGCTGAGAGTTCCACAGAGCAAGCCGTAACGTGTTCCTGACAATCACTTGGCTGCATCTCCAGAGTGCTGCAGCGCTGATGGAGATGCAAAAGCTGGGGTACCACCTTCTCCTCCCTGCTGTGCTCCCGCCCTCCAGGCCCTGTATGCCCCAACTCCTGGAGTGCCTGCTGCTCCCCTCACTCCAGGCTCTGATGCTCAGAGGAAAAAAGGGGATGTATTTAACTCCCAAGCCTGTCCAGTCATTCCTCTATTCTGTATTCCTTTCTGCACCTTTGTGCTATGTTGATTCTCTGAAGGGTGTTGCATCTTTTGTCCTTCCTATTACCTTCTACACAATAAATCTTTTAGCCTTCACATCTGTAAACAGCTTAGATGATTTAGCTTCTTTGCCGTGCAAACTATTAAGACACAGGCTTCTATTACTTCCAGTTATCAAACTGCAAAGCTTAATTCGTCCTTCATTACAGCCTGAGTTATTAGCAGACTCATCTGCGTGGTGTGCCAGCCTGTGTGATTAGCACATGCGTCTGCTTCAAATCTGTTGATTATCTGCAGATCAAAGTCCCACTTGACTATGGCCATTAACACCTTTCAGCACAAGAATATATTTCAAAATATACTTTTGCTAAGTTTTGGGTTTTTATTTTTTTGGTAATGCTAAGAATCTGTTTCAGGTAACCATTTTGTCAAGGAAAGTCCAAGTGCTTAAATGCTCTTAGGAAGCAAGTAAAAAAAACGGTTGTGGTGCAATAGCATCTGGGGCACATTTCTGTGGCTGTTTATTCAAGTCTTCCAAGAAACAATAGGGAGAGATTGGCCACATTTCACAGTTATCTTGTATTCCATCTCCAATATCTTGGGCACAAACAGTATTTTCCTTATGTGAAATGTCTTGTGCTCCAAACCCACCTCCCTTTTTCAGCCCCTCTCAGGACTTCGTGGTAATGGAACTTTCCTGTTTATTAAATGTGACAAAATATTGCTTTTCACTATTTGTCCACGTTGGCTGTCAGCCTCCGTTGTTTTAGTTTGAAGATTATGTAATGCAAATGATAAAGATTTTTGTGTCCCTCCATGCTCCAGGACAGCCACAAATTAACATTTGTTATGAGCAAGTTAACTATGTAATTGCTTTTAAAAGTCAAATATATTGATTGCATAATTTTCTATTTGAATCTCCTTCATAAAGCTTCTTTCTATTTGAAGTTCCTTGGTAAAGTAACACTAGATCACAAAAATGTTGGCTGAAATGGATCCAAGTTCAATATGCAACATAGGGCCGTAGTAAGTAGATAAATCTTTCTGGGCTATCATCTTTTTGTTCTCACATTTCACTGAAATACATTACTTGCTGTGAGAGGAGGAAAAGCCTCAAGGGCTCTTGGTATTTCTCAACTGTGAATTTCCAGCTACGTGTTATATTTATGGCTACATTATCAGTCTTCATCAGGATGCAGTAAATACCTTTGCAGAGGTCAGTATCTTGGATTTAGTTCAATTGTTATTTTCAGTGGCGATAGAAACTTGACTTAAATCACTCCTGTCATGTACTTGAGACACTCAACTTGTTCTGCCATCTCCCTCTCCCTTCTCAAACGAAGCACAGATCCCCTGCTTGGAGCCACTGAGAATAAGGAACCCTGCTTTTGGCCTTCCTGCCAGCTGTCCTTCAGTCTGTTTGTTCCCCTAGCACTGGTGTGATCCTTCAGATTCCAGAGAATACAGTAATTTCTGTTTTATCATGTCCTCATGGTTTTCAGTCTCTTGGACTGTGTTCTTACACTTCCTTCATTTAATTTTACCTTGTTTTTACAACTCCATCCTCTTTCTCACACGGCCAGTGCCCCTGAATCCCTTTTCTTTTCATCTCCCCGTTCCCTTCCTTGGAATAATACAAAGAAATGCACCTCTCTGAAAATCCATCCTCTCCCATGTATACCTTCTGCTTAATATTCAAGCAAACCCATTATTTTTCCATGGTTCAGTCTGCCTCAGGTTTCAATACAGAGCACCTTAGCACTCAGCCATGCAAGATTTCTGTAGCATCCAGATTTTCAGATTTTTTACTGCCTGTCACTTTCTTCTGGGTGAAAACTGGTGCTCCGTACAAGGACTAACTTCCCATGCCTACATCTTCTACCCACCTCCACATGCTTCACTCCTGTATTTGATAGAGACCTCTATTTAGCCTAATTAAATGAGAGCAGTGTGCCCCCTTTAGAAGAATAAATTATGTATTTTAAAAAAAAATGGATCGGGCTGAAATGTAACCCCCTGGAACACTCTTGCTCAGAGCAGGTCTAATTTGTAAAATCTGGTAGCAGCTTGCCTGCCTGAGACACAAATCTCCCTCTCGAACTCTTACCTCTGCTGTTTCTTAGTCACTTGTTGCAATAGTTTCCAACTCTAACCTGGAGTTCTCATTAATCTCCACCAAGGAGAAATACATCCACAACCTTCATCCCCTCTAAGAGCTGCTTTCTCTTGCTCCCTTTTACTTGTTCTTGACCCCTCGCTGTGATCTAGCTGTTTCCCATCACCCTCAGAAAAGGTTTTGCGTTACTTGCCCTAAAAACAGCAACCTTTCCAAATTGTTTACCCATCTTTCTTCTTGCCATTGTCTCAGACATCTTTCTTAGAACCTCTGTTCTGTGGCAGAGAAAGTCACATCACTTTCGTGTCCAAAGTCTCTGGGGACCCCCTCTTGTCTTGATCCCAGTGCTCCAGACAAGTGTTCAGCTCTGCTGCCTCTGCTTGAACTCACAGGACACTGTTTCCTCCTACTACTTTCAAGTAGTCAGGCAGCTCTACTTACACCCATTCAAATACCACCCCTGGGCTGCAAATGTGGAAACTGTCAAACCTCTTTCCCTTAGCTTTCAGCCCCGAGAAAGTTGGTGTTACTTCTCTCTGTGCTTACCTCCTACCCTTTTCTGCCTTCTTCAAATCGTATTTCTTCTTCCTTAACTTGCATACCCCATCCTTTTCCATTCTTCTAACCAACCCCTTCAGCTAAATAAAATCCATTCACTGGAAAGGAAAGGTGATGTCTTCCTCTTCTTCTTCAGTAACAGCACTTCCATTTCTAAGAACTTAACTTTCACCAACTGCAGGACAAAAGGGGCCAGCATGTGTGCTTAATGTGACCTCTGGTACATCAAAGGACCATGAAATATGCTTGTGTGTCAGAGCAGATCCTTTAGAATAAGATCCAGGTTTTGTTTTTAAACTTCATTTTTAAACAGAATCCATAAGTAAACATTGGTAAATTGATTCACTGTAAATTAAAAAGTGTTTTTAATGTCAGCTTTCATCCACAGGATCTTGTTATGCTTTTTGCTGAAGAGTGGAGAGCCTTCTGTCCTCCAAGTGGAACAATTCCCACATTGGTCTTTTCTTAAATCAGATGAGAAACCTAAACTATGAGTCATACTTTCCAGAGCTTTAATATTCCTCTTAACCATCTCCCATTTTTAAAAAATCCTTTTTTTTAATTGTGGAAACCACAACTGACAATGTGTCCAGTCAGCTGTGGTTTCCACAATTAAAAAAAGATTTTGAAAACAGAGACACAGTTTTCTAGCATAAGTTGCACAGTGCTAAACCCAAAAACTTTCCCCACTCCTTCTATCCATGTTCCTTGTGCTGCAATTTAAGTACCAGGATGCACAGACATTCAAGTATCAGAGAGATAATCATGCTGAGAGCCCTAGTCCTGTGAACAGAAGCAAAGAAACATGTTTCTGAATGGGGTTTCCATACTTATACAAAAAATTTTTCCCTTGGATTGCAGAAATCCACAAATACCTTGACATTATAACCTCATGTAATTTCCTTTTAACCTGTTAGTTTTGAAAACACTGGTGAATGCATTCTCACCAACCTAGGCTTTTCCTTGACCTGTGCATGATTTCTGGCTTCTACAGAATTTCCAGACTCTGATCAGTGGAAACAGCCACTGGAACCAATGGAGGTCTCCTTTCCTGAGCGACCTCAACAAACCACCAAGCCACAGAATCACAGAATGCTGAGTACTCCTGATAACCTATTTTCCACCGCATGCTTAGAGATTATTTCCAGAAGGAGATGTTCCATTACCTTTCCAGGGATGGAGGTGAGGCTGACTAGCCTGTAACTGCCTGGGTCCTCCTTCTTGCCCTTTCTGAAGACTGGGGTTACATTGGCTTTCCTTCAGTTCTCAGGCACCTCTCCTGTTCTCCATGACCTTTCCAAGGTGATGGAGAGTGGCTTAGCAATAACTTCAGCGCTTGTGGGTTGATCTCATCAGGGCCTGTCAATGTGTGGCAATCCAGTTTGCCTAAATGATCTCATCCTATCCTCCTCAACCAGGGGAGAGTCTTCCTTCCTCCATACTTCCTCTCTTACCTCCAGGGGTTGGGATTCCTGAGGCCTGGTCTTATTACCAACATGAGCTTTACTGTTTGCCCGTAACAAATGTTAACAACTTAGAGATCGCTTTGCTCTGAAGTTACCACCACACTTGGTCTACCAATCAATTCCATTTTATATTTCAAGATGAAGTCTAATACACAGTTCTCCTGAACTGGACACAGCAATTTTTTTATTTAAGAAACTGCTATCTATAACATTTTAAAATTTCAAGGATATGTTGTTATTGGCAGCATGAGACTAGCAGTACAAGACACTGGAAGTCCTCCAGTCCTGCTTTTTCCACACATTATAAATAGATGTTTAAGGTGTCAATTACCCTGATCTCCAGAGCAATGTCTGTGGCAGACGTTGTCTTGAGTTTTTTCTGTTAGGGCCACTGATCCTTAAAGATTCATGGGCATTTGGTCACAAATGTTGCCAAAGCTTTGAGCATCATCCCCCTTCTGGTCAAACTCAAACTCCGCATAAAATGCCAACGTCTCTGGATTTCCACACCTTCTACCACCCGTTCCTGGATGTTTATGTTTCCTTACTTGTCTCTCCTATTCTTTCAAAGACAGACTTTCCCTCCTTTTCACACCTTTCTCTTCCCCTTTCCGCACTTTATGTCCCTCCCTCACAGGCCATCTTCTTCATTCAAGTCCTGGTCACTCTACCAATAAATCTACTTTCAATATACCAGCTCCCTCATACCTTATCACCTCCATTTCTTTTTCCTCATACACTATCTTTTACTTATACACTTCTTCCTCATACATTATTTTTCATTTAGAAAAAGAAAAAAAAGACTCCTTACCTTGCTTGAGGATTATTTGTGTTGATATTATTAAAATACATTTGAAAAAATAAGTCTATAAATTGTTTGGTTCAAATGAAGCAAATGCAAATATTTTTAATTCCAAAGCAGTTGAAAAAGAATGAGACTTTCTCCCCCCAACTATGAAAATTCATTTAGAACTGAAGACAAAGTACAAACAGTAAATTCTGCTTTGAGACAGGAAAGAAAATTAACCAGAATCTCCTACAGATTCCCTGATGGCTGAAAGTGTGAAATTAATCACTGACAGGTGGAGAGGACAATCTCCACGCAGTGTTGAGCTTCCTATTCTCTGAATGACAGCCAGCTAGAATAAGGGAGCCAGAGATAATAAGAGGTGCTTTGCTGCATTAACTTTCTGATCACTAACTATGCACCTGCAGCAAAAGGGGTTTGCCCAATACCTGAACTGGGAGAATGTCTTAAATAAGTATATATTAATTCTGTAGTTGCACTTCCTTTGGAAGTCCTCCAGAGCGCTGTCACCATTTGTCACAGCCCTGGTCTAACTCCTCCCTCCCCAGCCTTCACTACACTTGAATGCTTGGTGCAGACGCTGAATTGATGTGGTTTGGGCTTTCCTTTATTCTGTGCAGGCTCCGTGGTCTTCAACCTCAAGCCTTATTTTATGGGAATATCCTACTCCATAAGACCCTTCGATTCAGCTTCCCTGTGCTCAAACCTTCTGTATCTCTGAGGCTTTCAGTGAGTTCATTCAGCATCCCCTCAAAAACTGTGTCTCTGTGGGATACCCAGGAAAAGACAAGTATGGAAGAATAACAAAGACATCAAGTGACACAAACCCACATCAGGCTCAGAGAGACAAACTGAGTCAAATGATGTAAATTGTTGTCGTGGTGTGGTCTGGATGACAAACACAGCACTGCCATACCTACACTGCATAAAGCCAGGAGGCAAAAGCCAGTCCCCCAACACGTGTTAAAAACAAGCAGAAAACAGTGGTTGGTGAAGCCTCTGAGTTGCCAGTCTCCAGTGAGAGAGATAATAAGCATCACTGTATGCTCTATATTTTTTTCCTGGGTATCCAATACTGTCCTCTGTCAAAGCAGTATCCTGGGCTAAACTCAAAATAGCTGTGTACTTATGGTATTAAAAAGCACGGATTTTGCAGAGGAGTGTCTATAATATGTTTCCTGCTTCAGACAATACTTGTAACATAAAGATATAGAAAATGATCAATACAGCTAAGCAAATCTGTGGCTTTGATTCTTCACAGAAACCAAAAGTCTCCTCTATAGCAGAGAAAGAAGAATTATTTATTTTTTCTAAGCTTTCTGCCTTTCTCTCCCCAGAATGGTAGCTATGAGAGTCTCCTTTGTATGTATCTCAGTCTTTTGCCAGGATGATACCTCCCTCTTCAGCTCCAAATCCATGAATTAACTCCTCCAGTCACTGGTCCATTGTCTTCTAACCAATCCACCCTGAAGGATTGCCCTGTTTTTGGCTGGGATAAAGTACATTTTCTTCCTAGTAACAGATACAGTGTTGTGTTTCGAATTTAGTATGAGAACATTTTTACTAACACATTGATTTTTTAATTGTTACTAAGTAACGCTTATCCTAAATCAAGGATTTTTCAGTTTCCCTTGGCTCTGCCAGCAAGCAGGTGCACAAGAAACAGGGAAGGAACATGGCCAGGACTGCTCGTCTGAGCTAGCCAAAGGGATACTTGCTACCACAGGACATCATGAGTACTGTGTCCAGTTCTGGGCACCACAGGACAAGAAGGACATTGAGGTGCTGGAGCGGGTGCAGAGGAGGACAACGAAGCTGGTGAAAGGGCTGGAGAGCATGCCCTGTGAAGAGTGGCTGAGGGAACTGGGCTTGGTTAGTCTGGAGAAGAGGAGACTGAGAGGAGACCTCATTGCCCTCTACAACTACCTAAAGGGTAGCGAGGCTGGTGTTGGTCTCTTCTCTCAAATCAGTAATGATAGGATGAGGGGAAATGGCCTCAAGTTGCATCAGGGGAGGTTTAGATTGGATATTAGGAAGAAATTCTTCACTGAGAGGGTAGTTAGGCACTGGAATAGACTGCCCAGGGAGGTGGTGGAGTCACCATCCCTGGAGGTGTTTAAAGAACGAATAGATGCGGTGCTTGAGGATATGGTGTAGTGATTAGAGAGATGCTAGGAGAAAGGTTGGACTTGATGACCCTGGAGGTCCTTTCCAACCATAACGATTCTGTGATTCTATAATTCTGTGATCATGCTCAGTATACAATCCGGGGGGAATTGGCTGAGAGGTGCTGATCACTGCTTGGGCATCACTCAACAGGCAGTGAGCAGTGGCACTGTGCATCACTTATCTTTTTTTGGTTTTATTTCACTCCCTTTTTGTTATCTTGTTTTTCATTAAAATTATTATTTAGTAGCAGTATTTTTGATGTTACTATAGTATTTTATTTTTATTTCCATTATTAAATGGTTCTTATATCAACGCACGAATTTTACTTGTTTTCCATTCTCCCCTCATCCCATTGGGGCTGAGGGGGGCAGGGAGGAGTGAACAAGCAGCTATGTGATGCTGAGTTGCCGGCTGGAGTTAAACCGTGACAAGGACACACGTAAAATCAGTGGTAGCCACCCTTTTGCCTGACAGCACTTCCCGATGAATGGGTGATCAACAAGGCTGCTTTGACATAAAGCAGACGTAAAGTTAGCTGTAAGCTTAATTCCCCACACTGATATGTGGTTTAAAGGAAGAATGTCACCTGAATATAGGTAGATACTTGTAAGGTGAAATCTGCCAAATGCTGGATGTACGTTATCTGTCCTGCAGTTTAGAACTGGAAATGCAGGATAAACATCATAAATTGATGGCAAAAATATTCACGAATAACAGCTATTTTTCCAGATGGGATTTGGGTTTCTATACACACTGTTAAATGTTTGAGAAATCTGGGGTTTCATTTTTCTTTGTCAAGGATATATATAAACATGTATATGAAAAATTACAGTATTTGAAAGTCATACAAGACACACAAAATGAATTTTAAAAGCCCCGTTCTGTAAGCATGTTTGCTTGCTGAATTTCTTATCCAGATTTTAAAGCACAACTCTATGTTCCATGTCACTCAAATGGTGGTATTTAAACCACTGCTAACACCTTCAGAAGCTGATAAGCTTGTTTCAGGATTGTCAGCTAAGTCTCCATACCTTTATCTGGAGTTTTCATATGCTACAAAGTTCAGTGATTGCTTACCTCATATTCACAGAAATATTTCAACATTTTCTACAGTTCAATCAAAAAAATCTTTCAGGATCCATGTGTGTCCTGGGGCAGGATTAAGCCAGTGCTCGGTAGTGTACCAAATTAGTCTTTCTGGTGGCTTGATTGCTTTAATCTCTGTAAAAAAAGAAAAAGCTCACATGTATAAAGATACAAATTTTTATTTTTACAAATATGAACCAAGTGTCATGACTACAAGCAGTTCACAACATCTTCTCTACAGCCTACGGTCTCCTCTATCACTCTCAATGGACCATTCATTCTGGTTGTCTCACTGCTGTTTGTTTGCGAAGCAGAACCCAGGGTTCACTGGTTATGACACAGTGATTTAAAGAACACTTGCAATTCATTCCTGCATCAAGTCTTGCTCCTATACATGCAACTATTGTCCTAACTGTGGTGTAATTAGTTTGGCTTTCCAGTCACTGAAGAGAGCTTGTGTGGATGCGAACACTGCTGCCACCTGCTACTGCTGCTTTATCAGAGAGCTGTGCCTGAAAACTAATGCCTCCTAAAAACTGGAACAACTTCCCACTTTTTCATGTGGGAGCAGAATGAAGCAGAGGTAAATCAGACCTTCCCACATAATTACAATGGCAGAGCATAGCAGAAAGAAACCGGAGCAGTAAGCAGGGCCAGGTCTTCGGCTGGTGTACATTTATGCTTCTTCATTTACTTGGGAAGAGTCCCTTCACTACAGCTGAGGATCTGGCCCTTGTCAGGGAGTTCAAAATGTTGAAAAAATGGTTATTTATAAAAAGGTAGATTTGCTGCAAGCTCTTTTCATTTTGATGAGTATTTTTTTCCCTAGTACACATTTCAAGAACGTACAGCATTTTAGCTCATTTTTGTGTACTACTTTTTCTTTGTTTGTCTGTTGGTTCATTCTTCTGTTCAGCAACGTGTCAGTATGACTTTTTTTATGCAAGTGAGTTCCTGCCTGGACTTGGAGCCGCTGCACCTTGAACAGCAACAAATTCTAGGCTGAGGAATGCTGCACACAGCTCATGGAACATCCAACTTCTGTGGACACCAATGTGACTGCAACAATAATGGGTGTCTATCCTGCCCTGAAAAGCATAATAGCCTGCACTCACTGTTTTCATTGGGTAATTATTATTTTTAAATTTGGATCCAATAAAGAGCTTCCCTATATTCTAACCTAACATTGTTAAATGTTAATGCTGCCCACAATATGTGGTGCACTTCCTTCCAGAAAGTGAACAAAAAGGCTCTGCTCTCTTGCCAGCCATAGATTTATCTGGGTATGGATTACACATATTAAACACAGTCATCAGGCCACAAAGGTTCCATCACAATCTTGCCTATGAGCTAACATCATTAAGAGGCAGACTTCATATATCTTCATGACTGATACGCTGATCTTCCCCACTCCATTGACTAATGGATTGACACACACAATGTTTTTCAACATTAATGTGCATCCCTTTGATTTACAGCACTAAAGTCACGGGCTGTAAGCACTCAGATGCTGACGAATCCCAGACAGCACTTGCACCTGGCAGACCAGGACACGTCTCTCTGAGGAGAGCAGTGCTTGCATCCCAGAATTGTACATAATAAACATGGTGGGTTTCATTCTGTCTGCATTTTCACCTCTACAATGTCATCAGACTGCTTTTCTTCCTGAGCCAAATCCCCAGCTGCTATAAATCAGGGCACATCGATTTGTGTCCTTTGTTCTCTGAGCAGTGTGTTTGAGCCTTTTGGTTTGTCTGCTTTAAAGATACACCTGGGAGCCAGCGGTGTGTGCTTGCTCCTGAGGTTTGCCAGTGCCAGGGAAACAGGCTCAAGAGAATAAGAACAGATTATTTTTGCCGCCGGTCTGCAGCTGTGGTGGGAAAGTGGTGGCCACTGGCACGACACTGCCCCTGTGAACAGAAGGGATGAGTGAGGTTGTGGAAAGATGGAGAGTGAAGAGAGATTCAGCTCAGAGCTTTGGTTTGTTGAATTAATTGACTGCCTATAGGCTCATCTTTTGCTAGAAGGCTTGTATTTAATTTAGCCACAGCACAGACCTAGTTTGAGCGACTGACATGAAATACAGACTAAATTTGACCCTTTAGAAGCTGTCATCATAAAGAACAGTCACCTTCCAGTCTACTACTAAACCCAGCTGATGAAACAAAAGCGTCATCCCAGATACCATGCATTCCGTGAGCAAGCAAGGCAGCAACAATTGCTTGGATGTATCCTGGATGACAGACTGAACACCAGCGTCAGGAGTTTGTGGTGTACTGAGCAAAAAATAGCCAGTAAAAGCATTTTCAAAGTTAAAATAGGAAGCTTGTATTTTATGTAGCAAATAAATAAAAATTTTGAGAAGTCTGTTAACAGATGTACCACTAAATCATCCAGACCTTCCCGCAAAGAGATATATTCCACCCTCTGAAACAACATTTCAATGATATATTCAAAATACATTACTCTTTATAGATTCTTGGTTGTTTGGTTATTTTAATTTTCAGATGCCTTATACATTTATACAAATTTCATATCAGCAAGAGGTCATAGATTTATACCTGTTTAACCAGAGGATTTGGACACAAAGGCAAGTTTCTTCCTGCTACCCATGGAAAAACAGCATGCAAAAAATTATTTTAAAAAGACCTGAGCAGACAGTCTAACTAACATGAGGGAAAAAATAGTTTGTTCTTTTCGCTCACTTGCTAAGATCATCACCTTGCTTAAAAAATGATAGCAGACTCATCACATGACTAGTATACCTAGTCACAGTTTGAAAATAAGGCGTGAGACTTCCGTCATTGAAAATAGAAGGAGGTTCTCCTGGATGGAGACAAATTTTAATGTTAAGGGAACAAAATTCCATATCCCCTCTAGGTGAACAGATGCATAATTTTATTGAAAATACAAGAAAACAAAGCAGAAAATCTATTAGTTTTCCATGCTCTGATTTTCTGGCAAGAAACTAGGTGGTAAATAGAAACTGGTTGTTACTGTTTGAGCTGACAAAAGTTAAGGCTGGAGAAAGAAGAAAAAAAAAATCAAATTATATCACAAAGGAGATTGTTATGCTACTTGCAATCAAAATTAGATCATTTTTCAAAGCTGCAAGATATGAATGTAAGCTGCTTCTGGTCATCTTTAATTTATGTGACTGCTAATGGCAAAGCAAATAAGATGTTTCGATAACTGTTATTAATAGCATTACAGGGATAATATGTGTCACAGGGAGACGTCCAATACAGGACTGCAGCACCAGTTACAGAGAGAGCAGAAAAAGCTTTCCCTTTAATATCTAGCTCGTACTGTCACTTGTTGATAGACCGTACTTATTGCACTGAACCAAGTGATGGAAAGAAGTGTTTTAAAAACTGAGGTAAATTATAAATCAAATTTCTAATGGGTACTCTACAAATCTCTTCAGATGTTACTGTAATATCCAGGTTTGGGAAACCAGGCTGACTTGGGGCTGGAGCTGAATTTCATAATGAAGAAGCAACAGCAGCACAGGAGCTGTCTGGGAATGTACTGTGCCACTTGGAGTGAAGGGATGAACTTATGGGTGTGAGAAGAGGAGAAGACACAGAGACAGATGTGAGGCACTGGGAGGAAGACCAGCTTTTAGCCAGTGCTAGGTGTAAAATTCCCTCTATACCTGTTGCATCCAGTTGTGACGGGGGATCAACTTCCATCAGAGTCTGTGGAGCATAATAAAGCACACATGCCAAAACAAGCCCACTGGCTATCTACCCACTCACTGAAGGCGGTGGTTGTATGAAAAATACTTCATTCTTCTTCTGGCCAGTAACTGCAATGAGGTTCCTCAGAAAAAGAGCAGCAGGGGAGAAAAGACTTGCAGACCTTCATCAGCAGGACCTCATCTCTAAAGGACCAGCCCGAGCAGTCTCTCTCACAACAGGAGTCCAGGTCTCTTTCCTGTGCAGAGGAGGTCTGCTCAGAGAAAAGGCCTTGTGGGAAATAGTTTCCTGAAAACTGGAAGGAAGGAAGACAAGTGAGTGATTTACTGAAATAAGAAGCGTTTTCATTTAAATAAATTCCCACCAGACCTCAGTCTTTTTATCTTCTTTGTTAGTGTTCTTACTTGGCCTGTGGGAGTTTTGCTGCTTTGGCTTCCAGAAACTTGTGTGTTCAAGATGCTGTGAAAAACTGAAATGAACTTTTACTGAAAACCCCTTTGCTTGGTGTTATTGAGCTATGTTGAATTTCCTGTCCCCTGATGTTCATCTTGCCTTGAAGAGTTCCACTCCAAAAGAAAGTTCTGTTCTGTCCCCCTGTGCTTCAGATCTGCCAGCTCCTTCCCTGCCCTTTTCCCTCAAGGCACTGCAGTAATGAAGAGGGTAGCTGAATTTGTCAATCTGGTGTTCCAGGATGGGGATCAAAAAGTGGATATTCAGTATTGCTCAAACTGCACTTACCCTCATGCACAACTTCCCCATCTCTTTGAAAGGAGTAGGAATTCCTTCATGGAAAAAAACAAACCAGTTCCATGGGAGCTTTCAAGGCATCAGAAGTAAACAACAACAAGTCTTAAAAAGCTGTTCTTACCATGAAACACAAATTGGAATCATTTACATAAACAATCTTCAGAAAAAATTCTGTTGGTCAATATCTTGTAAACTGAAAACACAGCATAAAACTTTAAATTCTCGAAGTTTTCTGTGAAACATGCATTGTGTACTAAAAATACCAACCCACTTAAGTACAGTGCCCAGCAAAGTAGGGCTGGCCCTTCCCTACACGTCTCTATAAACCTTATGCAACTCTCTTTGTATCTCAGCAACATCAAGCATATACGGTTATTCTGACTCCTGTGATGGGCTTCTTCCCTCTCATTAGCTGCAATTTAGAGATGGGAAGAGAATAAACTGCAGGCAAAGTTTGATCTGAGATGACAAGGCTAATTTTGATTAAAATGTCCCTCTACTTCTCCACTTGTCAGATTTAACCTAAAGCAAGCACAGTGTGCAGATAGTAAACATAATACCCTCCTAATTATATTAAATTATCTCTCAGGAGCTGCTCTGCCCTCTTGTCAAGGGCTGAGAACTGGCTTTTAATGATGAATGTGAACCTCAGTGGGACATTCTATATCATCATTTAGTTCAGCAAATGTAGCCCAGACCGGTTGTATAGGTGTAATTAGAGGCTGAAAAATAATTACCTTGGCCTTACCATTAAAAATTTCTTGCTTGTATCCCCTTGTGATCTATGAACAAATTACTTTATTAGGAAATCATTAGTGCTCAATTTGTCTCAATATACTACAGGCATCAATATTCATTTCTCATAATGCAACCACACATTCTTGCCATAAATTCATACAACTACATAGCCAGATAGCAATTTGGAGTCATTACCAACCTTAACAAAAAGACTGTTTCTACATAGTAAGATGGTTTTTTTATGCATCATCTTCCAGCAAAAAACTGAGCAATATGGGCTTTATTGTTAGGCCATTAGGTCAGACAATCTTTTCATTTTTATGCCCCACTGCAGAGTGAGAGCTTTTTGTGTGGCTGATCTTGTTGTGTTACTGTAATATCCAGGTTTGAGACCTCAGGAGCAAAATAGCTCCTCAAATAAACTGCATTATTATGAGAACACTACTATTAAAAAGGCCCCAAGACCATCCCACTGAGAGCATTGGTGCCAGGTCTCAGCCTGTGCAAGGCGGTCGGGGGGCATCGCCTGATGTCCTATGGGCAGATCCTGGCCATGGCTGACCCATCTCATAGGAGGTACTGGCCCTTGCTGTGCTGTGACAGTAAGCTCAGGGCCCAACTTTTTTTCGGTACCTATTTCTCTGAGCATTGAGAAAGCAGTTTACCCCGATGTCCTTGGTGTGGGGACATGGTATAGTTTCAAGTTGTGTCTAAGAGTTAACTGAGTTATTGATCATTAGAATTTACAGAGCAGATGTGAGGAGGAAAGGAGACCATCAGTCAGATCTCAGGTCACCTCCTGTTACAAAATACCTTCACATAGTTCAGCCTTTAGCATTCATACAATGCAGGTTCTCACTGAAGTCTGTGGTTGCAGGACTGAGTAAAATGACAAGCTCCAGCTTATTCTCTACAGTGGTGGTTGGATAGTGACTTGCTGTTGAAATGGGCAAATATATAGCAGTTGCCATCTCAGTACTTCTCTGAACATCACACATGCCCGTAGAAGTACTCCTTATACTGGGGCTTCTAAATTTCCATTTTGATGTGTGCAAGCAGTCCTCCATTTCATAAAATGACAACTTTTCTGGATTTGGTATGGCACAAATGTTTCAGAAAGATTAAATAAGAAGACTGTCTATATCAAACCATATGACCACAGAATTCATAATCACTTCAAAAAAGGGGCAGTGGTGGATTTTTCAAAATAATTGCTTAGAATGGGATAAGGACTGAGAACATTCTCAGCTTACTTATTTTGTCTTCCATTTCAACAGGTACTTATAAGCATCTGTTTCTAGTTATAAAGTTGTCAGTCTAGAATCATGCCTGTCATTTTCAATACTCATGTACAATGGAGATCACTCTGCCATGGCTCTGGTTCACAAGCTACCAGAGTTGCATCTTTCTCCATTCATGACCCCATTGAAGCCCTCTGGTGGTAGCCACATAATAGGTGTCAAGACTGTTCAAGCTTTGGAGAAAACATGGACCAAGTTGTGGCACTCAGCTGGAAGCAAATGAAATTCTAGACTCTCTGCAAAGCTCTTGTAAGTACTTTATCTATGGCACTGAAGTTGTTAAAGCAGTGAGTAGACAATAAGTATTTCAGGCCAATTCCCCCCACAAAAGGAACAAAGTGCTACAGTCATCAATATAAGTAGTATAAATCAACTGAATAGGCACCTGGAAAATGGCAGCTACCTATATTATGAGACTTAAAAAGGGAAGATAAAATATAGATGGATTTTTATCTTTTGGGTTTATAAGGCCATGCTTGATGGACCATAAGGTCTTCCTAGACTTAATGGGCCAAATTCATCCCTAGGGTAACTATTAAGTTTGATTGTCTCCCATCAGCATGGTTTGAATCAAGATAATTTTACGTATGCTACAGCAGTATTTTGAGGTGCTCCACTTTTAAGAGCTGCCGTGCCTCAGATGGTACATCAATTCCAAGGCCAGGAAGTATATATTCAAAATTGCAGAGAGCAGCAGATAAAAACAATATAGTACAGAAACAAGCAAAGAACTGGTGCTCTCAGCCAGCATAAACGGAACAGAGAGGAAAGAGCTCAATTCTTTGCTTCCTGCAAACTGCACCTTCCAATTATACTAATTCCTTTATCTTTACCTTGCCTGTCTGACACCCTCCCCCAAGTCAAATCCTGCCAGCATGTCCAGAATAGTGTTTAGGAAGGGGCTTCGCTTTGCTCAGGGGGCAGTGTCTCTAAATGTCATTCTGTCTCTCTTTAGGTTACACAGATTTCTCTTGTTTTCTGATCACCTCCAGCGATGATTTCAGTCTGAAACTGACAGCTGTTCTTGAAGCTGGTTATTACTCAACAGTTGCACTCAAGAACCCAAAATGAAAAGAAACAGGTCTCTCTTTAAACATCTGAGAGTAATTCTGAAACCAAGGTACTCTAAAAGCATTACAGTGAAAGTGAGGACATTCCTATACAGTGATTTAGGCCTCTACTAACAGCAGGCTTTCTTGGACTTGGAATAGAGGTTGGGAAACATTGCTCTAAAAGATTTACTGCCTTAAATTTACCTTTTCTTCTGCTGACTTACAGCAATCAACCAAGAATACACAGTTACGAAAACCTGTTAAATAAAACATATTATATTCAAGATGACAAACATAAAGCCATTGAGATTCTTACTGCAGCCTTACTTTGTTACTGACCTTGCTGAGAGGACAGAAAGAGAAGAATGGAAGATCTTGCAAATGAAGGTTAAAATACAGTGATTTTGAGTTTGCTCAAGTCCAAACTGCCCTTCAGTTTCACCTGTCTTTTTCACCTTTTTTACCTTTTTTGCTCCCGCTTGTGGGTCCACACAGGTTAGCAGTTCAGTCCTAGCAGCAAGCACAAGCAGATACTAAGAGAAGGAAAAATAATTTGTACCCACATGACACCCACCAATGTTCTGCTGATGGGTAAAAATCACTTTCTTTTGTTTCAAACCCGGCTCTGACAAGCACTGTTTGTTGGCTGACAGTACAAGAGTACCAGAAAAGACAGTGAAGAATCAACCCTCTATCTATCTTTCCCATGTTATCCATATCAGGATGTTGTGGGTTTCTTTTATTTGTTTTCCTAGGCTGTTCAGTCATTCTTTGTGTTTGATTACTTTTAGGGTACAAGAACCATTTAGCTGTTTTTTCATGGATCTAACTTGTTCCCAAGATCTTGCTGAGAGTCCGTTGTTTTACACATAATACCGGAGTGG
The DNA here is from genome assembly GCA_013400335.1 of Eurystomus gularis. NCBI lineage: Eukaryota > Metazoa > Chordata > Aves > Coraciiformes > Coraciidae > Eurystomus > Eurystomus gularis. Next base: position 96,232 of record VZZY01022922.1, read on the forward strand.
CTCCCCACCTCCCCCAGGTGAATTGCTTTGTTTATTTAAATGGAATTTCAGCTCCATTTTGCTGTTGTGTACATCAGTAAGTCATACAGCTCAGTAAAAACAGATTTTAAAGTGACTCAATTTTAGAGTGAACCAGTTGATGTTGAGAATCCAACAGTCACAGTATATACATTTCAGGTGTGTGATTGTGGAAGGTTAACTGGGACTAGCCTGGGTACAGGAAAAGTATTTAATAGTCAGAGTATATCTTCCAGTTTAGTTTCTCTTAAGCTGCAATCTAGATTGTGCACTCAAAGACTTTTTGACAATGCAAAATAAAATGCAGTAGTTCAGAATCATAAAATTTGCTTTGAAAATGCATTCCCAGTAAAAAATAAAACTCTAATGTGGACAATCCCCCAGTACCTTCTCTCACTATTACACTGAATAACTTCTTAGCATCAGTAAACTTTATATTTTACTGCTCCCGTTATTTTCAATGTTATTTGCAAGTAGATATAATCTAAGAATGTACTCTCAAATTCATCTCAACACATAGTTCTTCCTGCAAAGCAGACCCTTTTGATAGGTAAGTCAGCTTTATCTCCTGACCCTCTTGGAATTAAAATTGTCTGGGCCATGAGTCATGTCTGAAAGTGACAGTTTCAACCGTTAGTCTGACAACTTGACATTAACTGTCTCAGGCTAGTTTTTTTGTTCTCGTGGTATGTCAATCCATGTCATTAATGACAAATTGTCTGAATACCTTGAAGCTGTCCTACCTTAAACCTTTCATAAGTACCAGCTATTTTTACATATTTTTACTCAAGATCTAGAAATAGATGTGGAAATAGAGTAGATATTTCTCACTATCTTATTCTAGAGAGTAATCCAGTCCATGGTCCTGTGTATCTGATTAGATTTGGGTAAAGCCTCTTTTATCCCTCTCATGCAGGTGGCTTTTCAGCTGGGTGTGGTCTTTGCTGTGGCTTACTGTTTGGTGGAATAAACAATTGAGACAGTGAAGCAGAGGTGGGGCCAGGTAAAGTGGGAATGAGCGAATAACAGACTAACAAGAGGACTTCAGGACATCTTATTGATAAAGAACAGCTTCGCTACTAATGGCTTGAGTTGCATATATGTTTGGTGATGCACATTCAATATTCTGAAAATAATTGTTATGGTACACGGTCATATGTTGACCTCTTTCAATCGTTTGAAACATGACTTCAGGACATACCTTCTACCTTGCTTGGAAGATGATGCAGAGCTCAGTATGGGAATGTCTTAGAAATATTTAACCCTGGAGGCTGGAAAGGCTCTGGGAGGTCTCTAGTCCAGCCTCCCGCTCAAAGCAGTATTAGCTGTGAGATCAGATCAGGTTGCTTTATCCTGGTAGATCTCGACAGCCTCCAAAGATGGAAACTGCGCAGCTTCCCTGGGCAGCCAATTCTATTGCCTGACTATGTCCATTGAAAAAAAAAAAGTTTTTTCTTCAATCAACACTCAGTCTCTCTTATTTTACTTTATGCCCATGGTCACTTATCCTCCCATGATGCACCATCACCCTGATAATTTTATATCCTCCTCGCACACACTAGGGGAACATTGCTAGGTGCCCCCAAAGCCATCTTGACTCCAAGCTGAACAAGACATGATCCCTCAGCCTCTCCTCAGAGGGCAAGTAGTCCTGTCCCTACCCATCCTGGTGGCCCTCCATTGAACTCATTTAACTAATTAACAACCTTATTTTCATGGGAGGCTCAGAATCGGTTACAGTGTTCCTGATACAATCTAACCAAGTGTCAATTAAATAATCACTTCTGTGATACCCTTTCTGTGTTCTGCTCAGCAGAGCCCAGGATGCTGCTAGCCTGCCTTGCTGTCAGGTCACACTGGTGGCTCCTGTTTAGTCCACTGTCTCCAGGTCAATGATAAAGATATTGAACAGGAGAGGTCCCAGCATAGACCCCTGAGGTACTTACAATCAGCCTGCAGCTACAGCACCAACCACATAGCACTGCATACTCTAGTACTGTGTATTCTAGGATAGTACTGTGCTGTAACAAAAAGCAGAGGGGTTTTTTTAATATCCAAAGAGATATATTTGTAATCATGACGATTTATGCAAAATAAATAAAAAAAAGTTTTCTGGTATCTGAATTTATGGCTGTAATGAATAAGATGTGGTGCTAGAATGATTTTTGTTTAACAGAAAAGGTCATTAAAAAATGCTCTCATAAAACTCACTCAGGAAAGCACTAAATTAACAATAGTCATTTGTCCTTATGAAGTCCGTATGAAGTCGTATGATGTGAACTATTAAATGGAAAATGTGGTATGAAGGTGACAAATGTAGAAAGACATCAACAGTATTAATAGAACAGCAATAATGCAGAAAATCAAGTTATTCTTGTCCTTATTTTGACAAACATTTAATATTTGGTAAGGAAAAACAGGGAGAGGGAAAGAAGATGGTCATTTCAGACTGCTGATTTTCAGGAAACACTAACATTGTAATTATGTATAATTTTATACAATTACTTACACATGTGCATGCACTCGCTTCTTTTTTATACAGAATAAAGAGACAGAGATGAACCAATCTGGAAAAGAAAACAAGTTGAAAGCTGTAAGTCCAACATGGACCTTTAGACATTCAAGAATACATTTCTTGCCTATGGTCTTTCATTTTATGTTCCAGCCTTGTGCTGAGGGCAGAAAAATATAAACACTATATGAAAGCTTCGGGTGTTCCTGAACTATTTCTTTGACAAGCAAAAGTAAGAAATAACTGACTTCTACAAAAGGAAAGATAGTATAGAAGTTCATGCTCAGTTATAATTGTATTAAAGCGTGTTTCTAATAGGCTTTGCCAACTGGAACAGTGAACAGTGTAGTTCAATAATGTATTGGCTTTAGTGCCTTTGACCATCAGGTTAAGATGGTCCTGCCCACCTGCCCTGGGCCAATAACTTATTTCTATCTGTGCTGCTCAGCTGTGTTGTTGCAAATGGTGATCTGAATTGGTCCAGGTAAAAAAGAAAAGACAAAGAAAAATGACAAAGACAAAGGAAAAGGAAAAGGAAGATAAAGAGAAAAAATAAAAGACAGAGAAAAAGAAAAAGAAAGAGAAAGAGAAAGAAAGAGAAAGAGAAAAAGAAAAAGAAAAAGAAAAAGAAGAAGAAGAAAAAGCAAAAGCAAAAGCAAAATCAAAATCAAAAGCAAAAGCAAAAGAAAAAGAAAAAGAAAAAGAAGAAAAGCTTAACTGCCTTCAGCCACTTCAAACTATAAGCCAGCTCTCTAGTAATTCTTATCATATACAGGATGAAGTAGTGGGCACATACCAGAGCATTGGCATTTACTCCTGCCATCACTGTACACATATATCACATTTATTAGGATGCAGCTGATAAAAAAATACTACACTAAGTTACTGCCTACAAATGTAATTATGGAAGTAAACTGATTTAAGCTGCTGCCTTTGCATGAGAAGCCAATAGTTATAAAGAGGACTTTCTCATGCCAGAAGGCATCTCAGAAATAAGCCTCATTTTAGACCTGTATTGAAGAAAAAGATTTCCAGTTCACCATTAAAGAGATACAGAATTTTATTTTTACACATGAAACATTTCATATAGTTTTAGCATTATTCTGTAACAGGAAAAAAGAGAGTTGTTTTAAAAATAAAATATTGAAATATTTTGTTCCAAAGCCATGAAGATTTCCTTTGCTGCAACTTCTGTGTTGTGGGTTGGCTTTTTTTTCCATATACAATACTGTCTGAATTGGCCTAACTTCAAGAAATGTTTGGTTTTGATGCACAGCCTCTTAAGAACTGGTTAAAGCACCTATTTCTGGAGTAGCATTAACATACAGTGAGGTACATTCTATAGCTAGAAACTTGCAAGCGTATATACTGACTCAAGGTACAGGACAGGGAGTGAAGTAACTTGGGATCTTTCCTTTACTTGGAATTAAATTCATGTGCATTAGACTTCAAACAGATTGAGAGTGTATTCGTGATGGGTAATTTGAAGCAAACTTAGCGAAATGGTCTTTCCCTGCCATGGTGTACATAATCCTGACTCTTTTTAACCCATTATGGCTACATCACAGGGAAGATACAATATGAAACTTACTCAGGATATTTGGGTTCCTAAGGGTTTCAAGTTGTTTTGTCGTGTTTCAGTAGCTCACTACTAATGACAGAAATACATCCTGTTAGATGAGAATGATTTAAGATTTGAGACGTGATTGATCCTAAAGAAATTATAACAAGATTTTTTGGCTAGGCTTCATCAAGAGCACTATATCCAGTGTGAGTACCACAATTATGAAGGACAGAGACACAGTAAATGTCTCTATCATTTCATGGGAGAACGGAATACTAAGAAACATGATTTATTTGGTTAAGATTTGAGGTTGGTTAGTCTATAGAAGAGGAAAGAGAGGGGTCTTAAAGGTCTTTTCCAATCTAGGCAATTCTGTGATTCTGTGAAGGATGCGGTCCTGGTTTTAGCTGGAATAAAGTTAATTTTCTTCCTAGTAGCTGGCATAGTGCTGCTTTTTTTTTCATGCACACCATGGATTGGGGATTGGCTGCCATCAATCAGCGAGAGGTGGGAAACTGTATGGTGCATCAGTTGTTTTGTATATTGTATTATTATTATTATTATTATTATTGTTGGTATTATTATTTCCCCTTTGTTTTCTGTCCTATTAAGCTGTCTTTATCCCAACCCACAAGTTTTACTTTTTTTTCTCATTCTCTCCCCCATCCCACTGAGGTGGGAGCAGTGAGCAAGCAGCTGTGTGGTGCTTAATTGCCAGCTGGAGTTAAACCATGACAGATGCATAACCAAAGAGAAAGGTAATAACTGTCCTCTGAGTCCACTGCGAGTAGGATAAGAAGTAATAAGCTTAACTTGCAGCAACTTAATTGCAGTCATTTAATTGAAGAGATTTAGTTTAGGCATTAGGAAATACATTCTAATTAAGGAATTATGTGTCTAAAGGAATATAAAGGCCGAAATAGATTGTAGGTTGCAGAATCTCTTCGAGTATCTTAAAAGCAGGACACATGAACATCTGTCTGCAGTAGTTTAGTCTTTGAAATGAAGAGCTGAAGATTAAGATCTTCTGAGGTCCTTTATGTAATCTTTTCTATGGTTTATGAGTCTAGCTACAAAAGGAGATGGAAACACTGGAAAAAAGATGAACACCCCCCACTCTACACCCCCAAGTATCCACAAAGTAATTCCCTCCCCAAACCTTGCTGAGTATACATGAACATTTTAAAACATTGCTGTGTTGACATTCTCTTCTGTGTTTGATTTGATTTTTACAGATTGCTGTGATCAAATTCTATTAACCACAAGTGCTGAGAAAACACTTTAAAGCTGTTACGCACAAATACACCTTGAAAGCGAATAGAAAAATTCACAAGAAATGCTATTTTACACTAGAAGACTGAATCGTATGACAAACTCAGCCACTCAGAGAACAAAAAGCCTAGAGCGTGAGATTGCTACTTGTGATCACAAGGCATAACCAAGCTTCATGAAGATCTTCTGGGATCAGACATGGAAGGGAGCTACTAACAAAAAGTGGATAGATTTTTAAGGGCTTCATGAGTTAAATTTGTTCACCATTTTTCTCTCGATTTGCCAGCTATCCCTCAGTGTTAGTGTCCATTTTAACTAAAAAAAAAAATGCTAACTGGAGAAAGGATTTGAGGGATAAGCCTCACAGAGGAGGGGCAGTTTTATTGTGGCTAGATAAGTGAGTTAGTGGGAGAGAGGGCAATGAGATCTTTCTCAAAGTCCTGGCTCCAAGTGAGAGCTCTTCCTTTCTGGTCACCTGTAATGAAACCTGAAAGCAAGGACATCCTGGGAAACACATAATGAAAAATATGTGGGTCGGTTCACCACAGAGGACCAGGCTGTGGTGGAGGTAATGGGGCCCATAGCTGTTAAAAACCCAAAACCTAAAAAGCACAACAAAACACTGCCTCCAGAAGACAGCAATCCGGCTGTGGCTGTGGCTGCTCCCTGCAGTTTGGTGGGGTGGGTGGCTCCTCTTCCACTCTTCCCCATCTGCTCACCCATCTGCCAGATGGCTTCGCTTTTCTGCCCTTGCCCCAGAAAAGATTGACAGGCATTTGGCTACAGATATCGAAATGCAAGTGACTGGTGAAAATCCACTGCTTTGCATTTTCTCTTTGCCTTTGTCAACAGGAAGAGAAGAACTTGCTTTTATGAGTGTGCGTTGTTATTTGTAGAACAGAAAGACTCCATTGGCAACTGCTACGCCTCTGAGCAGGTGCTGATCACTATCCTACTTACAAAGATTTGTAATTCAGCTGCTATTCCAGAGAGCCCTTCATGAACCAGAACTAATTTGCAGTTGGGACAATGCTTGCGGAATGCTTCATATATTGAACTTGGTTTGCTTTTTACCATACCAGGGGTTTTAGACTTAATTGCGACTTATTCTATGTTAAATCAGAAAAGAATTGAGAATCAAATTTGTAACAGGTAACTATCTGAAGACTTGAACAGTCAGTTAGGAAAGTCACCCTATTCAGTATCCTAGAACAACTGAAAAAATAGGCCAGTATTCAAAAGAGCACCACCTCCTGACATAAGCAAAATGAGTAAGCCATTTTACTGATGTCCGACATCAGTAGGTAGGACTATCTTTCTACCTCCGGTTCCTTGTGGTTGCCATGGAAGAGAAATGCTGCCAGAAGACATGTTTTGTTGCTCACCCCTGATGCTAGAACACATTTGCTAAGCTTCTTGAGCTCCAGTCATTGCATTTTGGAGAACATTGATCACTGCCTTTGGTGAGCAAGAGGACGAGCACAGCTACCAGAGCCAGAGGAGAGTTCTGTTAAAGTAGTAGCCAGGAAATGTCACACACTTCTTTGTTCAAGGAGTTGGCTTTGTGAGTCTCCCCTAAGAAGCAGTAATAGATGGGAGCAATTTTAATTTTGTCTCATGTGACTCATACACTTCACTTCAAATAAGACCTTTTCCTTTGTAAAGTATTTTGAAGTTCTCTGCTTCCGGAAGAAAAATTCCAAAATTCTCACAGAGTGAAACATGTGCTAGACATTGATCTAACGCATCTGGAATGAAGGACATGTAATTTCATCACTCAGGCAGTGCCTTTTCATCTTTCTGACCACATGCATTTGCACCAGGGATTTTCCTAGGTTTGTCTTGTGCAGTGCTGCTGTGTTATCCTTAATATGAATAGAAAATAATGCCATTATGCTGTTAAAAGAAAGGAAAATAAAAGGAAAATACTTCTTAGGAAGAAACAAGGCATTTTGAAAGGATAGTGTGACCCCACTCCCGAAGACACACCTGCAGAATGGTGTCTTGCTGATTGTTCTTAAAAACAGAATGTGTACGCATGAGCATGAAAGAGAAGGGTAGAAGGAAAGAAATACTTTTCAGTCCCTTAACTTGGGAGTTTTGGTTAGCCTCCAGAGTCCTCAATGGTAATGGATTTTTCAGTCAGATGCACTTTGCATTCGGTTCCCATCACAACCTCAAAACTCTGCAAGGAGCCTTTCCCAACTCATCTCATGGTACCTAGATGCCATGTGTGATTCTGGGCAGGATGGAAGCAGGCTCCACTTATTGGAAGAGGGCAGCCCTAAGCACAGGCTGAACTTTGTTGTTTTCAGGACACAATTTTAGAGCAAAACACAATCTCCACCTTACACAGCTTTACAGCATAGATTTTTACGTACACAACAGCTACAGAGGCAGTTCAAAATCTATATGGAGACTACAGTCAGCACAATCTCTGACTTATTATTCTGCTTGTTTTGCTTATTAAGATCATACCTTACTGACTGAACTCATTACTATACAGTGCAGGCAAAATAGCTTATGTTGTGTCAAAGTAGCAAGCACTTCTCTCAATATAAAAAGAAAATTAGTTTCGCAACACTGACCAAGACAACTGATGAACAACTCTTCTGCAACATTTGTAATTCACAGAACCACAGGCTGGCACTGCTCCATGAAATGATCATCTGCTATAGAGTATACATTAGGAATAAAATCATAAAAGCAGTAAGTCCTCACTTTCTCCATAGGTAATGCAAAAGGGAAGATAAACGAGCTGAATTCTTGATGGTATTTATTCATGTTCCTGCAGAATGACACTGGTGATTATTGAATTCTTTCAGTTAGCATTGCCTATGAAGATACACAAGATAAGGTACAGCACTTGTTTGGATCTTCTGATAAAACAAAGCTCCTTTTCTGCTTTTAGAACTGCCATTAAAATGTCTCCTCTGGACATGACTACTCTAGTTTTGGTTGCCTGTGCTATTACCTGAAGTACTGATGGGTACCATGGAGGGCATAACACAAGTGTATCACACATCATCATAACAAGCTGACACAAGATAGTGTTAGATGAAGGACCTTTTCAAACCTGATGCCTCCCAAGACATCCACTAACAGCTGAGACAACAGAGATTTAATCTGACGTAAAGCAATTGGACAGAAACTGGCTTGTGTGCGTGTGCGTGTGCAGTGCTACGAGATGTCACAAACTTTTTTTATAACTCAGCCACAAACAATTGCTCCAGGCAAAACACAGCACACAGTCTTCCATCTAGGGAGCAATTTTTATTTAAACAAACTAAAAAATATCCATTTGCTCTTTTTAAAATTTATGAGTGCCAATATTTCCTATATCCCTCTTCTACCATCCACCCACACTGCTCTGCATGTGACTCAGGAGGGATTTGATTTATTTGGATTAACTTGGCAAATTATTACTTCATAACACAGAGTAATGGCTTTGCAATTCTTTTTGGGCAAGGGGTAGAAGTATAGTTGTTAGAACAGAGAAATACCTAATGTGAGGGTAGATTATCTGTCTGTGAAGGTACAGGGTTTCCTAAGACTGTATGATCTCTTTGCTTGTCCCTGTAGAGAGATACAGCTTCATTACTGGTGGGAAAATCCTCCCCTGGTCCTGTAAACGTCATGGTAACAAACCGACCCCAACAAATATGGGATTTCCAACTCCTTGCGGTTACAAACTTGTCTGGATTTGCTATGCTAGCATGTTTGGATTTGTTAACTTCCTGAAAAAGAAAACTTGTATTTTCCTGCCTTCTCTTCAAACATGGGATGCAAACCAAGCTGCATTTCAGCAAGAAAAGGGGAAAGCTCTGTATGGCAAAACTGGAAATGGAATGACAACCGGAGCTCACAGAACAAAGAGAAGGCAGGCTTGGAGATGCTCTGATGTTGGTCCCCTGGTCCTTGCTTGTAGCTGGGATGAGGCTGTGGCAGTAGAAAGCAGAAAACCACCTCTGTCTTACCGAACTCCTCAGTCCTGTTTCCCAAAATGGGATTCTGAGGCTTCACTGGAGCTGGCAGTTCAGCTCACTAACACTGTCCCTCCTGTAGGAAGCCAGCAACTCTATTAAGGACATGTAGATGAACAATTAGCAGCATGCTGATGAGTAATTGAGACTTCTGATTTGCTTTGGACCAGTCTGACATGGGATAGGGTGGGGAGCCAGAAGAAAAAAGGGGTGACATTTTCTCCCTTCAAAAGGAGTGAGAGGTGAGAGAGGATCACTGACAGCACACTGCTCTGTCCTGGGAGGGCCACTGAGGGCCATCTCCCTTTCAGTTCAGAGGTCTGTGGTTCTCAGAGACATGTGGCTGCTCACTGGGGCATTGTATTTATGGGACCTTCTGAATACCTCAGCACAAGTTTTCACCTTGAGAAGGATGCTGGTTCATGCAGATTTCTGAATGTGTAGTTCTGTAAAGTTGAAATATTTGAAGCCCTTTGAATCTCAGTCACAGAGATACTAAAACATTCTCCTACTTTCCTTTTATTATCTCCTATCTTCTAGTTTAAAATCTCCACAATGTGTAGGGTAAAATATGATTTGCGAATCACAGACATTTATTAAAACCAGGGATGCTCCTTGTAGAGTTTGTGAAAATCCTCTGAAAGTCATCCCTTGTTGGGTGGTGAGACCTCCTTCCTGGGAGAGGTCCTGGCTTCCCCAGCAATAAACCCAGCACAAGGAACAACTCCTGTCTGCACACACACCTTCGCACCCACACCTGTCAGAGTCCAGTATGCAAAATAGGATTTTCTGTGCTGTTCTCTCCATCTTATCCTTCTCTGCCTTGCATTGTATGGGAAGGTATAGCTGGTGGTCTTCACAAACACAACATTGCTAAAATAAGCCATAAGTTGCTGTGAAGCCTGAAAATGCTGATACAGATGATGGACAGGAAACTTCAGTGAAGTTGCCTTTGTTTGTTATAGTCTTTGAATTTTTGCTGATCATAATCGGTTTCATAGTCTGACTTCAACTAGAAAGGGATTATTTCTTTTGCTCTGGAATTTAAGGATGAGCATATTTGTTCAGAGGATATACGAGACCAAATTAGAACATGCTACTGGGGCATAATGAATTCACAGCAATTGCAAGCTAGTGTTCCTTAATTCTTCAGATACCATCATCTGTAAATATTCGGATCCTTTCATAGTTAGCTCATTTGTGCTTTTGTCCTTATTGAATTCACTGTTGTCTTTTCCTTCATGCTGTCTCCTGAGGGAAACCTCTTTTAAATCTTTTTGGTTTAATTCCATTAATTGGCTTATTGTCTGGTCTCATGTTTCCCCTCCTGAGTCTTGAACTTATGTTCCTTCAGTTCTTAAACTTCTTAACTATATTTCTGCAGCTTTGACTGACAATTTGCCTGATGAGAGGACAAAGCATGTGCTTTCTTATCTTTTACTTCCAGGCTAATGTTTAACAATGTAGTCAGTTCATCAGTCAGTTTGTTAAGCCAGGGTGAGAGTTCTCTATTCTGAAGTCATCACAAAAATCAATAATAATCAATTCATTTATTCTAGGCTACATTATTATTAACTATAATAATTAAAAATAAATAATTTACAGGTCCTCAAGCCTTTATTGATTTATAGATAGTTCTTGCTTTTGCCTTTTCCTAGCAGCTTGCACATTTTTAATCTTTTTTTCAGTTACACTAATGAAGACAGCAACTAAATCATACAGCCTTTTCAGAATGAAAAATCAGAGGGTGTAAGTTTTGCTTTCAGCATCATGACTTCCCCCTTATGTTAGCAGAAGAATGAGCGTGCAGGAAGTATGCAGCATGAAGGAGAAAAAAAAAAGTTTTGCTGAAGCATTATTGTAGTAGCAAGAAAAATGGCTTGAAAAACATAGCCCTAATACTACTCTGAGTCAATACATTTTATGGTTATAGTAAACTGAATTGATGATACAGTTAAAACATTTTGTTATTGCTTTTTTTTACAAGACACACAAAAACCATGTAAAAACTTTACTGTAAGTTACAAGAATTCTATAAAGCTATAGTCTTGAGTATATCTTATATGCCATCAACCAAACAAAAGAAAAGCAGGACAGAAAGACATCCAAAGCAGTGATGAGGTTAAGCAAAAGCAGAATGATCCCCTCTTTCCCACTTTTTTCTCCCTTATATCAACGCATCCCTGATCTTGTCAAGAATATGAGGGGCGGTTTTCAAGAGTGAGAAGAACTGATTCCATAAAAGCTTTCCCTAGGACACAGAAAGATCCTGATACGAAAACTGGCAGTGCGCTAAACGTCATGGAGTCTTGCTTTGTATTTGCTTCTTACTATAGAGCAAGACTCCGACAAATGCTTATTTT
>VZZY01022923.1:0-28011 GCA_013400335.1 Eurystomus gularis
GTGACAGCGATTGCACAACTCACAGGAAGCGGCCTCTTCTTTCTCTCCCCTGGATTCCTAGAGTGGTGGGAGTCAGCAGTTCTGCTCAGCGGCTCTCCGCAGCTGCTGCTCTCTCCTCTCTGGCTGTTTGGCTTTTTCAGGGGGCTGCGCTGACAGCTCAGTTCAGTTCCCCTCCCTCCTCCTCACTCCTCTCCGGAAGCGGTGGAGCGGGGTGGGGGGTGCGCTTGGCAGGAGTGATGTGTTCCCTTTGTGCAGTGAGGCGGAAAATAGAAAGATTGTTTTCTTTTCCAATATTTAGGCTCTCTGTTATCATACTTCCGTTTTTTAGAGGATTTGTAGAATTGATTTATGGGTATTGTAGTTCTTTGTTCGCTGTTTTAATAAGGCAAAAAATCATGTGGTCGGTTCACTACACCCTTCTTGCTAGAAAAGCCCTAATGTTTCACTGGAGATCAATGCAGCTTATTGGATACTCATGTCTGCTCAGTGTGAATCCAGGTTTCTCAGAACATGAGAGTTTGGAAGAGTGTCAAAGGGAAGCAATCCTCCCTTAATGGAAAACTGTTGGGACTTCCAGCAAAAATACATCTCTGAGTCTGTAGTGACTTATGCATGTGATTAAACTTGAGCATATGAAATATTCTGCTGTATCCTTGTGTGAGTTTAGTAAGAGGGTGGCCTAGCCACGTGGCTGCGCGCTGCCGCTCCCCACCCCCTCCCTCTGCCGCGGGCCGCGGACAAAGAAAAAGAAGGTTTAAAAGTGCCTTTTTGAGTTGAGATAAGGAAGGTTTAATATATATGTATTTGTATAAGAAAACAGCATATAATAAGCATTTGCAGTTAAAGAAACCCAGCAGTAATAGTGATAAAAGGAACAATACAAAAAGATTTATAACAGAGAGCAGCAAGGGAGGAGCTCACCCAGACAACAGTGAAAGGCGAACTGCTCCCCCACCGGAACTGGCCCCAGGGCATGACATCAGCATGGTGTAGAATAACCTGGCTCTACTAAAATTAACCCTGTCCTGGCCAAACCAGGACAATCCTCTTAAGAGTAACTCTTCGCAAAAAATAAAACATCTTAGTTTGTTGGGTTTTTTTTTCTCAGAGAGGATGATTTAAAAGTTGTGTCACTGTGATTAAAATGATGAATTTTGTCTTGTAAGTGCAACTGGTGATCGAGCTGAAAAAAGATGGTTAGAAAATAATTCTCATTTTTAACATAAGAGATATCCAGGCTTTCAGAATGTAGCCACATACAGTTAATATTCACATAACTGCAGGGTGGAAATGAGTAGCCAAAGTTAAGGTGGCACGGAGCGGAAGAGGAAAACTCTATGGTGTTTCCAGCACTGATGAAACAAATTTCACTTCCATCTGCTTTATCAGATTCTCAGGTTTCCTGTCCGTCCTCCTTTGTCACCAATAATTTGTTTCCATCAGTTGTACTAAATATCAAGCAGTTGTTTGTGTGGCTGAGCAACAACTGCAAGCATTTTGCTGTCTTTTTTTTACTACTGTAGGCCTATTTTAAATGGTCAGCTATCTTACATAAAGTAGGTTTTGCACCAATGTTGGTGAAGATTCATAAGTAAAGCGAATCCTTAAAAGTAGTGTTGCATTTCATAAAATTTGAGAGTATATATATCTTTTCGAGTGCAGCTACTTTTCAGTGCCTGCCTCCCAATTTGCACAAATAATTGACAGCTCATTAACAACTCAGTAGGAGCTCTGAAAATCAACTGAGAAAAACAACTTCAGTACTATAGGGGGAACAAAGTATCTGCTCCTCAATTATGCTGATAGTCTCCAACCAGATTTAAAATGAGGTTAGAAAACAACCTAAGTAATAAATTACACAGGAGGAAAAGATTATGCTTGCATAGACAACTCCTGCAAGCTTTCACCAAGATGTGTGGGGTAACTTGTTTGAGGTGTGTGAGATGTTTCCCATCTGCATTTGCTCATGGGCTCTGTGAAGGCCTGTGCTGGGAGAGGGTCTGTGGTCCTTCTGCAACTGCACTTCTGCACTAGCACCACTGACACAGGGGAAAGACACTTCTTTGCATTAAATGTTTACTATGCCTTTTTGTGGATTTTACCCCAAATTTTGTCAGATTAATTAACACTGTTTCTTTTAACCTGGATATGGAAGCTGCAGGATAAAAACTTTTTTTGTTGTTTTTTAATGATGTGCTAGGCTTAGGGAAGACTTCGTGTATGGATGGGAAAGTGGTGTCCCATAACACTGTTAAAACCAGTATCAGCTGAGCCCACAGCCAGTTATGCTCTCAAATCCATTGGCTTCTAAAGTAACAGTTTCTCTGTGTAAGAAAAAGAATTTTATCCTTCGTTTCCCTGAGAAATGGCCCAGATCTCCATCCCAGACCCTGACCCTGCAATGTTTGCCCCTGCGCCATCACACTCTGCAACTGTTGGCAGCCAGGGCAAACAAGTGATCTTCTCCCAGTGAGAACTCATACCAGTTTTCCATAGGGAGAAAGGGAATTGCATCCTGCTTTTGCCTTCCTCTTTCTGTCTAATGTGTTTGTGTTTCATGATGCTTGTAGTGGGGCTGACTGAGCTGTTGTTCCACATAGCAGCAGTGTTTTGTGCTGGGAGCTAGAAGGGTGCTGATAACACACCCGTGTTGTGACTACCGCTGAGCAGTGCTCGCACAGCACTAAGGCTCTTCCCAACATTTGCCCCCCACAGTGGGATGGGATGGGGCGGGTGAGATCTTGGGAGGGGACACAACCAGGACAGCTGACCCAAACTGACCAAAGGGATATTCCATACCATATGACGTCAGCTCAGCTATAAAGCTAGGGAAAAGGAGAAGGAGGGTAAGGGTGTTCCATTGTCCTCTGAAGCCCACTGATGGGAAGTAGAGAATAAAACTTTGTTTTCCTTTGCTTCTGAGCACGGATTTGCTTGGCTTTGCTTCTATTATTATGAAACTGCTTTTTATTTCTTATCTTATTTTCCTCCCTACTTTTTTTGGCTCTGCTGAGGAGGGAGAGGGGAAAAAGGAGGGGGTGATACAGCAGCTTGGTGGGCACCTGGTGCTCAGCCAAGGTTAACCTACCACAGTCTTTTTGGTGCCCAACGTGGGCGCCAATTTGCTACATGCATATTGGAGACCTAGATTGGTCTCTAGAAAAATGAGACACTGTTTTGTCCAGAAGGAAAAGATAATGGAGTAACTTTCTGAAAACAAATTATGATCTTTGTCTGAAGAACCAAATTAGTATTTCCTATCTGGTGTTATGGCAGCATTCCCTCAATGTTTGTCTGATATTATTAATAGAAGGACAACAGTCAAGAGCATCAAGAGTAAAATGTAACACAGTGTTTTCTAATCTGATAAAGAGCCTAATTACTGATAGCCCTGAGGAGCTGCATCTCCAGTTGTGGTCTGTGTTATTTCAGGAATACAACATGCCTACAAAACTCTGGGTCTGGGACATTTAATTCACATCACCAGAGTACACTGGTGAGGCAAATAAATGAACAGAAAGTTGAAACCGGGGGAAGGTACTTTTTTTCTTTCATTTATGAAATGTTCTAGCAATTAAATGCTGCTCCTGAAATAATTTATTTCCTTGAGAATCAAATTAAGATTGCAGCAGCAGCATGTGTTTTTAGCTATGGTAAATGGATAAAACTGTAGTTAATGATTTTATCAATATTTTATGACCTGTTCTTCAATATGTAATTGGTGATCCACAAGGCACTGAGTAAAGCCATTCCCATAAGTAAATATTTTGATAAATCCAAAAAGCAATAAACTATGCAGAATGAAAAGAAATACTACTTGGAAACACAACCATTGACAGTGTTTCTCCTCTTGGAGCATTAGTATTGCTTGGTTTTGTGTGGTATTCCCACTGAATGTGGGAAAATTGGAGCAGATCATCTTAAGCACCATAACACAACAGTTACAGGCCAACCAGGCTATGAGGCCTAGTCAGCATGGGCTCATGAAGGATACACCCCACTTAACAAATCTCATCTCCTTTTTTGACAAGATGACCTTCTTGGTGGATGAGAGAAAGGCTGTGGATGTTGTCTATCTGGACTTCAGTAAAGCCTTTGTTACTGTTCCCCACAGCATTCCCATGAAACAACTGGCTGCTCTAGGCCTGGATGGGTGTACACTCTATTAGATGGCACACTGGCTAGATGGCCAGGCCCAGAGAGTGGTGGTGAATGAAGTTAAATCCAGTTGGTAGCCAGTCACAAGCGGTGTTCCCCAGGGCTCAGTGCTAGTGCCAGTCTTGTTTAATATCTTTACTAATGACCTGGATCAGGAGATTGAAAGCACCCTCAGTAAGTCTGCAGATGACACCAAGTTAGATGGGAGTGTTGATCTACTTGGGGTTAGGGATGCTCTGCAGAGGGATCTGGACAGGCTGGACTGATGGGCCGTGGTCAATTGTATGAGGTTTAACAAGGCCAAGTGCCAGGTCTTGCACTTGGGCCGCAACAACTCCATGCAAAGCTATAAACCTGGGGAGGAGTGGCTGGAAAACTGCTTGTCAGAAAGGGACCTAGGGGTGCTGCTGGTGGACAGGGAGCTGAACATGAGCCAGAAGTGTGCCCAGGTGACCAAGAAGGCCAATGGCATCCTGGCTTGTATCAGGAACAGTGTGGCCAGCAGGACTAGACAAGTGATTGTCCCACTGTACTTGGCGCTGGTGAGGCCGCATCTTGGGTACTGTGTTCAGTTTTGGGGACCACAGTACGAGAAAGACATTGAGGTTCTGGAGAGGGTGCAGAGAAGAACAACAAATCTGGTGAAGAGTCTTGAGGATAAGTCTTATGAGGAGCAGCTGAGGGAACTGGGGTTTTTTAGTCTGGAGAAGAGGAGGCTGAAAGGTGACCTTATCACTCTCTACAACTACCTGAAACGAGGTTGTAGGGAGGTGGGTGTTGGTCTCTTCTTACAAGCTGCAAGAGACAGGACAAGAAGAAATGGTATTAAGTTAAGCCAGGAGAGGTTTTGGGTAGACATTAGGAAAAACTTCTACACTAAAAGGGTTATCAAGGACTGGAACGGGCTGCTCAGGGAAGTAGTTCAATCGCCATCCCTGGATGTATTTAAAAGTCATCTAAATAAGGTGCTCAAGGATATGGTGTATAAGTGGTCTGGTAAAGATAGATAATGGTTGGACTCTATGACCTTAAAGGTCCTTCCAAAGTTTTTTCTGTGATTCTGTGAAAATAATGGAAGATTGGCTAGGAGGATTGTAAAAATCCTCAAGTGACTTGCAGCTGGGGTGTCGAAAAACACATATGTCACACTAATTGTTGCTTAGCTTTGTGTACCTGATGAGTAGAATATCTGTGTTCAGATAACACAGGTCCATGAAAGACTCAGAAGCACCTTATCAAATATGCTTGAGTTTCCTACCCTGCTGTGGGAAAGATCTCAGCACAGTGCAAAACTATGCTGGCAAGAATCCGTGATATACAGGAGAAAGCAGCATGTTCAAAAGCTTTTTTGCTCTCTAGCAAGGACTGAGCTTGTGGTGAACTGACCCACATATTAAGAACTTTTGCCTTATTAAAACAGCAAGCAAAGAACTACGTTCCCCATAAGTCCTTGTGGAAAGTTCCTCCCCTACAAGCCTGGTGGGGAGGTATTCAACTTTACCCTCAATCCTTCTCCCTTGAGAAGTAAGTCGGACGTCTGCGCCCGACCACGACAGAGCTCCACAGCGCCTGTGTACCTGCTTGCATACCTCAGCCCAGGTGCTGCTGCAGAGATAACACTCTTTGTGAGGTAAGAAGAATAAATGTACTGTTTGCATTTCAGCCATGGTTTTGTGGTTTTTCCTGGGGTCTGCTTGTCAGGAATACACCAGATCATACACTGAAGTAGCCAGAAAAAGGCTACTTTGGATGTTGAAGTGTTTTTTGAGAGGAAGGCAAAGGTAAAATTCTTGTTCTAGAATATAGCCATGAATACAGCCATGTGATTCCAGAAGTAGTTAAAACAGTGTAATTCTACTGCAGTATTATAACAAAAATTGGCTAGTGTTCTCAGTATAAATATTTCTGCTGCATCTGGTAGTTCAGTATACAACCCTTTAAATTGTGCATGCACATAGATCCTCTGAAATTACCAGCATTGTTTACCATCTGATGATAAACAGGATAAGATACAAAACCAGTCTTATACAGTGTTGAAGGCTGGGAATAAGATGGGTTCAGTTAACTGACAGCTGTTTAGATCTGAAACATACCACCAATGGTCAAATGCATGTCGTGCTAAACTCAGAAAAGAAGGTAACTGCAGTCCACAGACTGACTTCTTTCCCAGCAGAAGAGATGCCCTCTTGAGGCCACAGTTTCAGACAGAGGTCTGTAGTGAAGATTTTCAGTGTTGAGCGGGTAAACAAACAATTTACTGCTTCCAAAGCTGTCAGTAAAGTGGGATTTTTTTCAGATATTTTCTAAGTAAAAACTAAACAGATCTTTACACAATTCTATTTTTTGCAGGGAGGTCTGGGCCTGTTTGAGTTACATTACTTTGTATTCTACACTCTTGTCTCTACTGTTCACTGGGCAAATAGCGGTTTCTTTGTTATTTTTGGTTTTCAGTCTTGCATTATTCACAAACTTCTGTTCTGAATTCCCAAAGACAGAAAAACTTCATTATGCATTCAAATCCACACATATAATATAAGAACATCCACTGGTGATGAGCGTCATTGGCAGCATTCACAAGCTAAGGTTAATTATGCACATAACTAAAAAGCACCATGACTGGAAATCATCATTTCTAATAAAAACACTGACTTCTAGTCATGGATCATTTTATCCCTTCTCAGGGCTATAAATCACTCATGTCATTAAAATATATGCTTTTCTTCTTTTTACTTCTTTTTTTTTTTTTTTTTTTTATAGAAAGCTGTTGCTGGGAATGTGCTGGGGTGGTGAGGGCAAGAGGAGGAAACTGTCTCACTTTGTCTTTTGTCTGAACATCCTGGTTGTCTACAGTGAGATGTCAGGGTAGGTTATAAGCCTATGAGCTAGTGCAGAAGAGTAAATGCTGAGACTGAGTGCAAGGAATAAGGCAAGGTTGAGGGTAGATTTTGTGCAGTTACTGTCTCATGGTTAAAGCTTTACTTACGGGAGAGTTGTATCTTTAGTATTTAAGGCTGTATCATATCCCTTTCTTTCTGCTCTTAGATGTGCAGGACAGAAAGAGGCTTGCTTTTTTGGTACAGAAGCTTTTCCAAAGCCAGAGGTTCTCTTTGAATTTCCTAAAGGTGGCCAGGTGCAGGATTAATCACCTGGTGACTAAGAGCTTGCTCTATTGTGTGCCACTTTCAGTCAGCAAAACTTTTCCCTTGGTTCTTGTGATTCTGAACTTTGTAATGTATTTTGTTTCATAAGGTGACCTCATTGAATTAATCAGTTGTAGTGGAAACACTGACAATGAGTAGTGAGAAAAACAGAAATTCTAAATTCCCTCCAGAACATCAGTCACGTCCTTCTGTGTATTTCTGTATTACTTGTTCCTTGCTTTCCTATTAATTTTTAGATTAGGCGTATGGAAATGTTTTTAAAGTATTTATAACGTTGTCAGAAAAAGGCAATAGTAAGAACCCAATTTATTTTATCTTTACAAAATCTTTGGGAGAATGTTTCAGAAATGCTGTTGCATGTAAATTAAAGCCAAAAGCAACACTGGGGGCCATTGGTGCACAGAGTGACAGCTGGTCACAGACATTAGATGGACCTTAACTAAAAGTATCTGAGACCTGATTCAGGACTGGCACTCAACCCACATACTGCTGAGGTTGTGACCCTCTTCACCACACATTAGCTCAAAGTATGAAATTAGTAAATGAAAATTGTTTGGCAGCTGAGGGAACAGGACCTAGAATACTACGGAACCTGTCCCAGATTCTGCCTGGTTGGATTTGTGGTGCCTGAATCTCCTTTCACTTGTACTGTCCAAGTCAAACTATTTAATTTCAACCAACATTATATTCAATTAAACTTCCTTAAAACATTTCCTTCAGGACAGACTGAGCTCATATATAAATAATTCTTTGTTTCAACGACCAAGGTGAAAACTTCCACCTTATTTCAAATATTCTTTTTTCCTGCATCTCACTGATGGCAAGGTCATTTCTGTCTACTTTTGTGTTTGCCATCCCTTGTAGTCTGCTTGGCCCTTGGATCTGTCAATGCTTGGAATTAATAGATGCACATGAAGAGAGGAAGCCAGGTAAAGAGAGCATGTCACAATTACATCTCCTGCTTGGAAGATGTTGTCAATGTTATGGTGCATTTTAGAGCAGTGAGATTTCCTGTGGAAGCAGCTGCTACTTTTATACAGAATTGCTGAAATACTGAAGAAATGTCAACTTGTCCTGCAAGATATTTTCCTAAGACTTTTCTTAATTCTCCTAGTATGGCTACACACAAAACAGAGAGCTATATAGATCCTGATGCTAACATTGGCAGGTGACAGTGAGCCCATATAGATTTGCCTGGTTATGTCTGAAAACAGTGTGGCCACATTTGTGTGGTACACGCAGAGATTTCAGTCTATGTATAGACTACATATACACTGTTCAAAAAGAGTATAAGCAAGGATTTGAGAGCTGCTGGTCAGATTCTGAAAGAGCTTCTTATTAATACAGAAGCAATGGACCTCATGGTTTAAAATTTTTAAAAAGCATTTCTTGTTTGCTTTTTGTACTTCTCTTTCCTCAGTGTTAAGTGCTTGTTTAAGGCAGGTCGACATGAAGAAAGAAGTAACAAGTGAAACATGGAATTTCTAAAACAACCATTTTGCTGTAAGTGACAAACTAAGAGTTTAGTTAGGAGAACAAAAAGATGGAGTAAAACTTTTCTAAGTTTATTTTCCAAGAATCAGAGGTAACAAGTCATTTTTCTTCCCCTTTTAAGTCTTAAAGTTTCCATGTACCATCTGAAACTTCTTTCTAAAACAGGTTTACAAGATTTCCAAGTCTTCTTATGCGATATTTACTGATATGAGGTATGGTTCATGAAGCTGTCTATCTTAATTTAGCATTCACAAAATGTGAAGATAACAAACTGGGTCCACAGTTTTGTTTTAGCTTCCAGGAAGGTTAACACACTTACATTAATACAAGTATGCCTAGCCTTACAGCACTTTTCAAGCTGTGAGCACACATTAATTGACTTGGATTCAAGCAACTGAAACAGTGGTGCAATGAACAGTTCATTCCACAAATATATGCCTTATTACAAGCAGAGCTGAGGGTTTATGAAAATGTTCCGTGTTAAAACATCAGGCCTTTGAAACAAATTGAAACAGTTCTAATTATTAAAAAAAATGAAATGTAAAAACTTTCGGAGTTTATAAGCTTTAGAGTGGCTTAATTAAAACCGAAGAATTAAAATTATCAGAATTTATGGCAACAGGAAAAGATAGGTAGGAAATTTCAATCTATAATAAGAAAAAAAGCGCTTTAAATTGCTTGGTAATTGTAGAATAAAACTTGTCTCATAATCTGACTCAAGTTATTGGCTGACCCAAATTTCTCTAAAGCATTAAAATCTTAACCTAAAATAATGCATTTATATATGGATAGCTCTAACTTTACATCAGTCAGTTATCATGTTAATAGAAATAAACTACTGATAATTTATCATAAACTCTTATCACTATAGTCCTTAAAATTGTAGATTGACCTACTTTTAGATTGCGAACTAATCCAAACTATTTTCGGTATCACTGACCAGTGCTAATGTGATTCTTATCAGTCTGTAATATTCCGGACAACAAATGAGACCCAATTCTCTAACAACTGTCGTAACTATTGTCCATAGCAGTCCATTTGCTTAGGATGATCATTTTAAGTTTCCACAGCACTGCGAATCAAAAGCTTTTTACTGATATGAAGTGGTTTGTATATAGCTGCTTCCTATGCTAGATGCCTCATGTTATCCTGCAAAACTTAATGCATCTTCTTAAGTCAGGAGTTCACAGTGTTGTTTGTATTTATTTGTTGGTTTTGCAGACATTTGTGTAGAGTCTTCTGCAGCACAGTGGCTCCATGTCAGGAGTGATATGATGGCAAAGGGGACAGAAGTTTTTGCTGATTAAGTTCTTTGAGGAAATAATTGATATCTGCTGCTGCTGAGATATTTGCCTTCCTGGAGTCCATGTTGTGTCACAGTCTCTATATATACTTGTCTGTTTTTAGATGCCAAAGTTGAAACTGTCAATAGAATATTCTTATTTCATCTACAACCAGATCCATGCTAAACTTCTTCAATATCTACCTAGGCTTGAACATTACCATCTATTCTTTCGTAATTTTTTTTTCGAGATTTGATCAAGCAATTAGTTAATAATTATGCTGATACTTAGAGGCTTGTAAAAAGTAGATTTTAGTTATAAAGTTGTATTATTAGCATCAGATAGGATGGTATCTTGGTTTTTATGATTAGAAAACAAATTCATTATAGCTACTTGTACTAAATGAAAAGCCAGACAGCAGTAGCAAATCCAGGCCCATCATACCATGGCATCAAGCTATCATTCAAAAATCATAATCTCAAGTCTTGGAAAAATATGGTATCAGATGACAGACTGCAATTCATTGTTGGATCTGTATGAGTTAACAGCTTAGTAATAAGTCATTTCTGTAATAAAACCATGACCAGTAGAAAAGACTTCTATCTGCTGCAGCTGACAATCCAGTGTACAATAGCAGCTTAATATTGTATGAATAAATTTTTCTAATGTAATTTTTATCAGTCAGAATTGTCCAAGAACTTAATTATGTGTTTCCATCTACCCTTTCTTCTCTTGTTTTTGTAGCTGTCTACCAATCTTAAGGAATAATGAGTTATCTCTTACCTTTCACAATAAGGAAGATTCAACTAAAATAGCTAGATAATGTGATATAAATTATCTTTCTGCTTATTTTTACAAAATAAAACTAGCAATGTAGAAATAACCACTGCTGAAAGCCTTATGTGCAATTGCTCTGCTTTTTCAGACTACCTTGTGTTAATGAGATAAAAGATGATGTGTTGAGTATCTTTATCCAAAGTTTATAATTGTGTTGCATGACAGATGAACGAACACTGCTGTCTGTTTTTACCCTAAAACATGAAAAGTATTCAACTTGAAGAAGTGATTCAGGAACAAGGTTGGACTGTAATGAAAAATGAGATTTTTACCTATGCCACAAATATATTGTCTGGGATTTTCTCTTATGAGAATGTTGCTGTGACATGCAGCAAAATTTCTCAGTGTGGTGTTTGTGGTAGGTCAGAAGTAGGTAGCTGTAGACAATGTCACACAATTTTAGATTCAAGAAAGCCTTTACAGAGAAAAATGGGCAAGAAACTGCAAGAAGTGATCTGGCCATTGGTACCAGCATGTTGAGCATCTCTGTACCATACAGACTGACCTGCCATGGTACCTGTAGATGAGACTAAGCCCTCAAAAGCTTCCTAAAAAAAAGAATAGCTTTCAGAGCAGCCATGATCTTGGAAGAGTGCAAAAGTGGTTTTCAGCCCGTGTTTTCTTGAGTTGTGAATTCTCTATTTCTCTGAGCTGAGCACTGCCTGCAGTTGCTCGCTGTAGGTCCCTGAGTGGGTGGGCCATGTTTTGCTCCTTTCTGGCTTTTTATTTCTCAGAGGCCAGTTGGGGATTATTATTGTTATTCCTTCTAATGTGCAGCATGATTGTTGCCATTGTTTATTTGTTTGGTTTTGTTCTTTGGTTTTTATCTTAAAAGTATTTATAGACTAGGAACAGAAGTGTTTTATTTATCCAGCAAAGAGGATGACAATAGTATTTTTACCTACACTCTCTCTCAGCAATACCTCACTTCTAAGCTGGGGAAAAAAAGCAGTTTAGATGCCACTACCATTTTGTTGGGTCTTTCTTAAGGGTGCAGTTTGTGATCTGGATTTTCTTGCTTGTCATATATATTCACTGGAAACCCACTGTTTTTTTAACTACCCACAGGCATTCTAGGCCTATCTTATTTAGACAAGTGCACAGCTGTGTATTTTCTTGGGGATTGTTATTTGAGCCCTATTCTGAGCATTATTTTGATAATAAAGTATAAAATTAGACATGGCAAGTTTATGTATTTTTCATGAGGGATATGTGGTAGTCGGTAGGTACCAGGAGTTTCAGATCTACTGCACAAAAGCAGGGATGGTTGTTTGAATCATCCCTGTACATTCTGTTCAGATTCAGGCACCTGATATTGCCATGCTTACTGCTTTAAATGCTCAGTATTCACACTCTTCATATATGAAATATTAATATATTGTGAGGACTCTTTGGAAAAAAAATGCATTTAAAATGCAAGTGTTTTTGCATGAACAAACTTGTCTGTCTGTATATGGATTAGCAAACACTTCAGTTCTGATATGTATAAGCTATTTAAAAAGGCCTTATATCTCACTTGATATGCTTTCTGTTGTTACCATTAAAACCCAATTCAATTCAAATGTGCATGTGCCTACACCTAAAAAAATTATCTGTCGTCTTGATTAATTTACATAAATCATAACCAACATGTCCAGCCAAGCACTTGAAATTGAGCCTCTCTGTCGGTATCAGGAAACCTGTCTATTCTGTGCCATTCTAATGATGAAAATATTGAATAATACATTATAATTTTAAATTTTAGAACAAAAAATGAATATTGCAGAAGTGTGGTAGAATTACTGAAGCTTTTGCCACCCCCCTCCTACCCCCTTTATAACAACAGATCCTTTTCGTTTTTAAAAAAAATATTTCCAAATACTGATGTTATTTTCAGAGATGTAAAGTGAGCACTAAACTTATGTTTAACTAACAAAGCATGCTAATCCTTTGCTAAAACTAACAAAGAATATTAATATAGTGGCAGAAAAAACCCTAAAAACATACTTGTTAATGCCAAAAGAGAAGATATTGTTACCTTAGTTAAGCCAGCCACATAGTTTTAACTTGCCACAGTGTTTGTAAATACCATACTGTCATATATTGTCTTATGACAGTGGTATCAATTTGGTCAAGTCCTATAGGGGAGAGTGATCATACCCCATCTTTCAGCCAAAGAAAGACCTTTAATGGTAGCCCACTGTCACAGTCTAAGGATTTTCAGATATCGCAGTGCTGAAAGCTTGATGGAGACCAGTGCTTGAGCATAGACCAAGAGGGGGATGAGAAACCAATTTGGATGGATGATGCAGGTGCAGCTGCAGTGGTGTGGCACTGGAGGACCAGTAGTTAATCCTAGCCATTGGCACTGACAGCCATACTGCCATTCTCTGACAAAGTGCTACAGTGGGCATTTCTGCTTAATGGTGTTAGACCAGAGATGCATCTCCAGTCAAACAAGACCCGTTTTTTCCTCTCTCTGATTCAGAAAATTCTCAGGTTTTGTTGCCTCAGATGTGCCCTTGCATCTCCAGGAGTGCTTCAGTGACCTGGCACGTGCAAACGTACTGACATCCCCGGCCAGCTGGGTAAATAATAACAGAAATATTGTTTAAATAGTTCTTTTCATGTCCTGCAAAAAAAAAAAGACCATCTTTGGTCTTTATCTCATTCTCTGTATGAGTGGGATAAAGGAATGATAGTCTGATGAGTCCTCAAGTCATCTTTTCATTTGATAGTAGAGAGAAAAACCATCTTGAAAGGATACCATTTCTCTTAAAGATGATAATCTGTGCTTTGCATAAGCCTTTGAATGTTCCAGGTTGCTTAATCATGTGAATGCAAGACTCCACTGCTGAGCTTTTGTTTTCTGCCTATAGCTGGTGCCTTGCTTTAATTGCTGTGAACATCTTCAGTCTGATGACAAGATATGTAATGAGGCATTTGGCTATCTGTGCATCTGTGTACAAAAAAGCCTCAAGAAGGGAGCAAACAATGCTACAACTTAATGTAAGATTTAGAATTAGCCTAGTTATATGTATCTCTGGTATTTTTAAAGTTTTTTCTTAGTACCATATACTCCTCTTTCTCCTTTTAATCTGAATTTAAAATACATTTCTATCTTGGACAGGGTATATTAAGTACTAATGTATTGTGTAAACTGAGATGTGTGCAAATGTCATGATAACAAGCATAACAATTTTTACTTGGCAAACTCTAAAGTGTCACACTTTTTTCTTTAATGTAGGGTGCCTATTCCTTGTATCTCTTAAAAACACAATCTCCACATACCTTGTTATTTGATAAGAAGTTATGGCGTTAAATACAAACTAGCAATTAATATTTTCTTGACGTTTCATACTCTGGGGTGTTTTTTTGTTAGTTTTTCTGCCTAAAATGGCTGAGTATGACATAACATTAACATTTTATAAAAGATTATTTCATGAAACTATTATGTTTTAAAGATACTTTTTTAAAAACAGTCTGAGTATTCCCATCTCTGAATTCTTCTAGCTCTGGAATGATAGATGGAAAAGAGAAAAACGTAGTGAGAATAACTTAATTCTTTTCTTCCTTAGGCTTGACAAGTCGTGTCAGACATGTACCATATGTATTCTTAAGCTAAGAGTTTTAATTTATTCAATGGGAATTAAGTGCCTACTTACCTTTGAGATAATACTGTCTCTTTAATATCTTTGATTGTGGCTGTAGTTTTGTAAAGTGATGACAATGCGTACCCTCCCTCCTCAGATTATAAATTCTTGATGAGGTCTGTTACTATCTGCCAGAGCAGATATCATTAGAGGCTTCTGTCATATGTCAAATAATAGTAATTATTTTACCTTGATAAAGTTATTAGAGTTTTTTTTCCTATTTACAATGAACTATTACACCTTTATTCTTCATAAAAGAAAATAAGCAGACAGTTTTTTACTCTACCGCCAAAAAGAAATTAAATCAGTGTTAGACACTCTTTCCCTGTTCTCATTTATTGCAGAATCAAAAATTATCTTTCTAAAGAACAATGCCAAAATATTCCTCATTTTTACCGGTATCCATTTTTGCTACCCAGAATCTGTGTCCTGGGTTGGCCAGGACAGGATTAATTTCGTGTGGAGCCAGGTAATTCTACACCATGCTGACGTCATGCCCCGGGGCCAGCTCCGGGGAGGGGCCAGCTCCGTTGGGGGCGGTTCAGTTGGAGTTCAGTTCGCCCTGAACTTCGCTCGGGTTTGGTCCCTCGCTGTTGCTCTCTGGTATTGTTTTTTTGTATTGCTATCTTCTTACTGCTTCATATTTGTTCTTGTTAACTGCAAAGTGCCCATTGTATGTTATTTTCTTTTATATATGTATATATATTAAACCTTCCTTATCTCAACTCAAAAAGGCACTTTTAAACCTTTTTTTTTTTTTCCTTCCCTGTCTGCAGCCCATGGCAGAGGGGATAGGGCGGGGAGAAGCGGCCGGCCGCGCGGCTTGGCTACCCTGTAGCTCTTACTAAACCAACACAATCTGTCACTTTTATGTTCCAGAAATAATTTCATTTTATCTTTCCTTTTTTTTCAGTGTTGTGAAGAATTAAAATGTCTTGCATAATTAAAAGCTTTATGCAATACAAACTAGAATTGATTAACAACAAAACTCTGTTTCTTCTGGCTTGGGTTACTGCAGCTGCTATAATTGTTAAAGGCAAAATTATAAAAAAAGGAAGAAAACAGAACACCATAATCAGTCTTATAGCTACTAGAATAGTAAAAGAGTTTATTTGCCTCATTTGGCTGCATCAGTAATGAGTACAAGTTCTGTGGGCTATTCAATTATAGCTGGAAACTTGCACCTCTATTTCTTCCAAAAGACTACATTTCCTTTGTGCACCTCCCTGGTGAAAACCATATGGCAGACACAGGGCTGCTTTATTTGGAAAACCTCAGGAGAATAGAGCCCTAATCCCCTCTCTGCCACTCTGATCTGGTGAACATTTTGTACTGAGTATGGCAAAACTAATTCTCTACCAATTTTGATGGGCAGGATAATTTATTGTACAGTTTGCAAGAAAAGTTCCAGATTTGGCAAACAATTCTAGATTAACGTCTTCATTAAAAGTTGATACTTTTTTCTTGCTTTGTACTTATCCTCTTAAAAATGTCAGAATTCAGCAGGTCTGCACACTTAAAATAATTCTTAGCTTTTGTCTTCTAACTCTTTTTGTACAAAGTGAAAAACAGGTTTAGAAAAGGTATAGCTTTTCAAACTGGATAGATGTATAACCCTAAAATAAAACTGAAAATAAAAGTGAATACATTAGAAAGGAGCATACAGGGAATAGGCGAGAAGGATTATCTAATCATTTAGAAACCTATTTATCATTAGAGATAAGGAGACTAATTAAAATATTAATCCTTTTTGATCCTCTCCTAAAATATTGAATTCCTTCTCCACTACCCAAACAAGGTAATTCTTACTTTTTTCTTCCCTGTGACTAAGTGGACTTATAAATTGAGTGGGGACTTTTTTCAAGTTATAACTTTAGCTACAGGTTGTCTGGCACAGCTGCATTTACCAGAAAAACAGTGATATGAGCAAAATTTCAACAATCAGTTTGTCAAAAAACCTCTAATCCAATAAAGTTTGTCCTGCTGTTACTCCAGTGGTTTTTTGTCCCCCTCGTTGCCTGCTGTTAGCAGAGAGTATGTAAATCTGCCTGAAATAGCAGATTCCAAAACTGAGGAACTTAAAGAGAATATGATATTAGGCTTTATTGGAAATTTTAGCAGAGGAGGTTATGAGAACCTTATAACTGCCCGTGTGCATCTGCTGTATGCAGTGCCATTCTGCTATCTGTTACAGCCCTCTCTCCAACCTAGCAAAGGCAACATACTGCTGAAAGACTGAAGAGCATGAGATCCCATGGGATTTAGGAGGATAGTGGTCTTCTGTGAGCATCAATTCTTGTCATGTCCAGCTCCTTCCACAGAGACGTCAAAGCCTGTTTGCAAGACTTTTCTATGCTGCTGGTGACCAAAACTCTTGGGGGAGCCAGTAAGGATGTTTTCAAGTAGGTAGGGCTTGGTGTAAGAGGTGCAGTTTAGCAGTAGATCCATGCTGATGAAGAGTGAGATTGCAGACAAGTGAGATGGTGAGGACACAGGTTTACCAGGAATCTGGCATTTGTGCAACACGTCTGTTTCCATTGAAAACTCAAATTCTCCTGTGGTCCACAGCCTGCTCCACCCTGTGCAGGCCAAGGGATAAGTCATGTCTCAGATGCCCGCAATGACCATAACCATAGGTGATTGCAGTCTGTGCTTCTCTCTGTGTTGCAATACAGATGTCTTTGATTCCATTACATTTTACTCAACAACTAGCTGTAGCCCTTGAGGA
The DNA here is from genome assembly GCA_013400335.1 of Eurystomus gularis. Classification (NCBI taxonomy): domain Eukaryota; kingdom Metazoa; phylum Chordata; class Aves; order Coraciiformes; family Coraciidae; genus Eurystomus; species Eurystomus gularis. The sequence goes on from VZZY01022923.1 coordinate 17,294, forward strand.
CTGCTTCACTCATCTGTATGCTAAGATCCAGATTCATAAGACCTTACATTTGATGGATAATTTTCTTTTATATTACATTAAAAAGGCTGTAAGGAACACCTAGTGATAATGTGTTGAAAAGACAATTAACAATATTAATGGCACTGATGCATCTGAACTGTGATTCAGGTTGGTAACGTAATTGGTACTTTCAGAAATACACAAGGTCTTTTTTTTCTTCCTTTCTTTACTCAAAAGAATTAAATATATAACTGTTTTATTGCAGTCTTGTGGGTTCACAGTTTTCCTTTAGCCTATCATGAAGGTTAAGGTTTTGCCATTTTAAAGTTCTATATATGGAAATATACTTAGAAACTCCACAACACTACCAGTGGTGCTCTTATTTCTGTGCTTCATTAGGAACCCAGCTACAGCAATGCTTCAGGTTGATTCCAGGAGACTTTTTGTATTTTTTCTTCTTCAGTGTATTATAAGCATCATAGCAGAAGTATTATTTGTGTTAACCCTGCCTTTACAGCTAATTCAACATCATTTTAACATCATATTCCTCTAGGTCAATTGCCAAAGCAGGAAAAATCTGTTGCTGCTTTGGTGTTTAAGAAGCATTGTGGGCAGAGTGTTAGTGGAATTAGTGGTCATAAAACAGGGGTTTTTTTGTCACTCCAAGACATATTTGTAGCTATAACTGAGTACTGTGTTCTTTGTAACCTGTTGTCACTATTATCTCTTACACCCTTCCTTTGAAATTAAAACTGTACATCTAGGCTTTAATAGTATTTTGGTGAATTTGTCTTTGTTTAGTGAGAGGATTAAATTATGTTTGAGAACAATAAAACTAGTATCCAAATTGTGGGGTGAATGTGGTTTGAGTTTGCTTCTAGTGGGAGAAGACATCCAGAAACAAAAGCAGCTGTCATTCAGTAATAAGTTCTATGACAAATGAAGCTATTATCCATATCTCATATTAAAAAGGTGCGGTAAGTTAATTTTCCAAGCAAAAATACATTTACATACACAGCACACTTCTGTATAATGAATATATTAAATTCATTAAAGCATTAATTTCCATTTGAGTGTTACATTTTCACTGTGTTTGAGTATATCTTTGAGCTGTTTTAACACAAATAGGGATATGTTTGATAGATAAGAGGTGCATCATTTGCGGCAGTTTCATTGCTACTGATCTCTTGAAGAATTCATTTCTCCTTCCTTACACATGTTCAACCTCCCAAGCCATACGGTCTGTGTTTCTCAAGATGTTTTGCATTACATCATCTGACTAAGTGCATCAAAACATGAGTTATACCAGGTACAAGAGACAGGCTAGAGATTGAAGTACAAGCCTTTTTTTTTTTTCCAGATTTTCCAGTAATCAGTCTGTCTCCTGATTACACTATGCAATAGAGTAGCTGTCCCTCAACTCATGTGGTAGATGCAAGTAATAAACACAGCAGTGATTTATTGCATTGCAAACTGTTTCCCTATCAACTATGAAGTATTTCTTTTTTGTAAATAAGAATAAATCTCCTGTAAATACAGGAGATATACAGCTGATCCCTGTGTAGTGTTGTGTTGATAATAAAGTTAAAAAACATGGAGGGGTAAGAGATTTTTTTTTTTTTTTTTAGGCCCCAGCCTGCATATAATACATTTTCTGGTACCTCTGAGATATTTATTTCAGTGAAGAGAGGGCTGACATACTTTTTGGCATGTGAGCCCCTTTCAGTGTAAAAATTCCAAAGTAGAGAAGGGTATCACCTCTGTATTTAGTTAACTTGAGATTTTGGTTTTGAGAAGTCTAATAATTCTGCTCTTAACTATATTCTGTTTGAAGTTTTGCCCTTCCTGCTCGCACAGACATGATAGTACTTTGCTTTATTTTCTTGACGATTAAAATAGTGGAATTTTTTCCATGGATTCTGTATTTTCAACCTGAAAAATCTACAGATTTGTGATATCTAGCATAAGCCTTAGAGCATAGGCTTTGTGTTCTGGAACTGTCTGTGTCCCCATCTTTCCTGTGTATGTCTCTGCAGCAATTTCCTCACAAACATTTCACTTTTTAAGGCTATGGTTGCCGTTCATAGAAATGCCATGATTCTGTTGCAAAATTTGACATTGTTTTGTGTCTGTCTCCTAAGCCAAAAATTTTCATTGCGTGCTCAAAGGTCTAATTGTTGGATTACTTATTTTGCATGTCATATATTCCTTGCTCCTTTACTGAATATTCTGATATTTCAAACCCAGCCAAATAGTCAGGAAGAGTTTCACCTTCCTCTTGCATTCACAAGGGAAGAAGCACTCTGACAATATACTTAGTACAAAGGCAATCTTCTCATTACCTAATTGTCAGCTTTTATATACTCTTTGAATACAGGTGAGCTGAACTTTAAAGAGAACTAAGTTTCCCCAGAGCGGCCAGGCACTGTGAACTCTGTGTTTGAGCAGGCTGCTTAGTTTTTGTGTTTGGAGGCACAGTTGGTTTGACCTTCCTTAGCCTAAGCAGCCTTTGTGTACTCTGTTCTGCTGGAGCCCACCTATAAGTGCAAGCAACTTGTTTCTTCTTTCTTCACAAACACGGGGAAAAAGAGAAATGCCACCAGCATGGAGAGTGTTCAAACTTTGTAAAGTTTAAATTTTAACTTTATTATTATATTATTTAACTTTGTAAAGATTTTCATGTCTATTGCTGCCTTGACACCTTTTGATGACCCCTGCAGCAGAAGAAAGGAGGCTGGCTAGCATGGGCAGCACAACAAGGAAGTTTATTATATAAAACCTCGCAGATTTCTGCAGATTTTTGCTCAGGATGGCAAGCATTATCTCTTCCCATTGTTCCCATTTCTTCTGCTTTGCATCCACTGGGTGCAGTCCCAACAAAATGATTATCCAATATGTCCCTTCCAAAGGGCTTTACATTCCCTGCCTCCCCGTGCTGGGCCTCCATTTGACCATAAACAAAGCAGTGCTTTTCTCAGGGTAATGCCACCACTGGGAATATTCCTGGCTTAAAATGATGCTAATACAGACACCAGCAATCTTCATGCATGGACCAAAGCTTCCAAATGTCTCTTTTTTAAGTTCTTCCTTCTATCATTTGAAATTTCAAATCCTAAGATTTCTTGTTCTAAGATCCTTATCTTTTTGGTATATTTACTAAGATACCCTTTTCTTTAATCAAGCTGCTGGAAGGTGTGCTCAATTAACCACCAGGAATGCATATTATTAAAGAAGCTGGCTCTGTCTGGAGTGAAGGAAATGTGGGGTGGAAGTGACTACTCCTTATTATTCAAATATATGCACTTTTTTTTTCCCCAGCATACATCATGCACAGGCTGTTCACTTTAAGTGCTGTATACAGTACCTGCCATGCTTGTTTCCTTAATGTCGGGACAGAAAGAAATTACAAAACCTGTGCTGTTGAATAACAGTCTCAGTTGCATAATTTCTCCACTAAGTTCTATTTTATTACAGTGTGAAGGGTTTTTTTTTCTGCATGTTGCTTTTAGTCCAGAAGAAACCCAGCCTGTTACCAATCAATTATGTTGTGTAGCTATTATGTTATAAAGCTTAATCTGAATGGATTGACAGTTGCACAATCATAGCAAGGAGTGATAAGACATTGTTTGGAGTGTTTATATTTTCTCAAAAAATATTTTGTTAATGAGTTCTGTAAAACTTCAGATGTTTTGTTGTTGTTGCTGGTATGGTTTTTTTTTACCAGAGGAATTCTGTATCACAGGAGCAGTGACACAGTACAGGCATTCTGGAACATGCTGTCCTTGATAACAGTGGTTATACCTGACTGCAGGACAGGTGGTTCTGCTCTTGATTGCCATACTCTGCCTGTTCAGATTGAAACCCTATGGGAAATGACCATGGGCTGCTGCTCAGCTTCCGTGTTCTCTCCAAGGAGACCTTAGGGTGGTGTGAGTGCCTGCTTGTGGGTGTGGAGAGAGAGAGGCAAAAACGAAGTCTTATGCTGTAGAGCTTTCACTTCTATAGGAAGGATTTGGCCATGGAACACACTAAGGCACTTACCAGTCTGGTAAAGTAGATATGACCATTGAGGCTCAAACATGTGCTTGAGTTCATTATTTTGATCTCTTTGCAGGGTCAGAATCAAGGTGAGATAGCCCTTAGACTGTTTGTAGTGGAAAGGAAAGGTGCAGATTTCAGGTAAAGATGGCAGAAGGTAACAAACTACTGAAGAATTATGCTGCCTATGTGGTTGCACAGAAACCTGGGAGAAAAGAGTGAATGTGCTTCTCTGACAGTCATAGAAGACAATATCCTCAGGTGGTATAAACTGATTTCCCATCAAAAAATCTTCTTAGAATGAGCCAAGCACTGTTTGATAGGAAGATTACTTTTTAAATGCTGTTCTGTGCAGAAGCAGATGGCTCATGGCACTACTAAAGTTTGCCTTGTGCAAGTGAGAAGGTCTAAATATGTCCTAAACTGCTGCTAAGATTAAGCTTGACAGATAACCTTTCCTACCTCTTGCAAACACTCTGTCAAAGTTAGATTAACATCTTTCCTTCAGTGTAGGTAAGGGCACTCTGAACTGTACTGAGAAGCAGAGCATTTTGCATAACATGCACAACACAGCAACTTTGTGTTTTCCTGTCAAAGTGATTCTGTATGACAATGTGCAAAGTACATACAGATGGCAAGAACAGTTTTGTTATCCATTTTTTCTCCTCTGCCAATACTTACAGAAAAATAATTCTAGCTCCCTGTCTAAAAGTATAAATAAACAATGAAACAAAATAGCTTTTCCCTCCACCAGCAAAATAGACAGTTCAAAGTTTTGGGTTTTGGTTTTGGTTTTTTGGTTTGTTTTTTTCTTTTTTCCCCAGAGAACAGTTACACATGATTAAATGGGACAAGGAGTCTTCTGAAGATCATTGTATTTCTCAGTTATATCCTTTTTAAATTACATCATCCATTTAGCCCCTAAGGGTTTTTTATACTAATTAGGGGTCCTATTGCATTCATTGTTACAAAGCTGTTTGCATAGCCTGTAATCTGATGGAAACACATAAGATGATTAACGAAGGGAAGCTTCATTTCACTGTACATCTGTGTCTAACCATGGCTTCTTAGGACATTTGGCCTTGCCAGAAGCAGCTAGAAAACCTTGCTTGTTTGCAGTTTTCCAGGAAATGGTTTGGGATTTGCACGTGAGAATGCTTGGTTTGCAAGAAATTGAAAAACCTGGATAAAATAATCCTTCCAAATCAGTTAAAAACCTTAACCCCTTCCCATCAAATGCAAGTGGAGGGATCAAGAGGTCTCTGAGGTGTGAGGAGAGGTATGCGGGTATGCAACACACGGGTACACTGCTGCAGTAGGGAAACTTTCTCAACAAATAATTTATTTTTAGAAAATTTTATACTAGATTTCACGATTATTTTCCAGCTTAATCACTGACTGGCCTGTGGGGTGGGACACTCTGCACTGTTGGCCAGTATAGTCTCTCTACAGAGAGAATCCTACAGTGAACCTTCTTCCTGTTAATAGTGGATTTGGGTCCTTGACCAAAAGGGGATTTAGACCATTCAGTATGATATAGCGTGTGCTGTTCAAATGCACATATAAAGAGTATTATAGATACTTGTCTGTGCCACAGACAATGTCTGACGGTAATGCAAAAAGCAGGATCAGAAGTAATGTGGATTGAATCTGACATTCCTTAGTCCTCAACAGTAACATTAGATATTTTTTTTCCTTCTAGAACTCTTAATGACTGCAAAATTTGTATTCTGATTTTGCACTTGTTCTGATAGTTATACCTACCTGAAAGCTGTTTAAGTAGTGTAAATCAAGTGAATCTTGTTGGAGAAAAATCTGTGTCTGCAATATTAATCCTACAAGTTGAAAACTGGAAGAGAGAGAATCCAAGATGATTGGTACAAAGAAGAGCTTTCCTTTTCTCATGGTACATGTACATTTCAGAAGCAGGAGTTCAATAATAGTTAAAACCACCAGCGGCAATAATTTGAAAAGCTGTTCGTGGTAATACATTTCTTGGTAATTACATATCATGCCCTATACATCAGTAAAGTTGTTTTAGTCCAGTCTCCTAGAGGGAGAAAATCACTGATGAAACAGCTGTTAGGGACTATAAATAAAGAATATCAGTGTCTTTAATATGAAATATATAACGAATTTTAAATTTGAGACAAAGTAAAATTGTGGGACTTCCTCCAGGGATTGTGTTTTCATTTATAACAAGTAGCTCACAGGAAAGAGGTACTAAATTTAGTTGAACAAGGGCCATTTCTCCAGAATGCACAAATATACATGCAAACCTGATGTCACTCCCCTGCGGTAGGGACCAGTGCATGTTTTCCATCAGTTTTCATGAAGGTGTAGGATGCCACTTCTTGCAAAGGTTTGTTTTAAATACCACTTTTGATCTAGTGAGCAAACCTACACTCTATAACACTTGATGCTTTTAAGGTAACTGATCTGTTTTTCATAAAGTAATAGAATGTTTTGGGTTGGAATAGATCTTGAAAGTTGTGGATTCAAATCCTGAATGATATATAAAATGAAACACCAGATTTGCCCTCTCTAGGCTACTTTTCTCCCTATGTGGAAAGCTATATGGCTTTTTATAGACCATAAAAGTAATCTATCCATTTCTGTCTTGAGATGTCTGTTTTTCCAGCATCACTACTGATACATTCTACTTGCTTTGTATTGTCTGTATTTTCATGTCCTACCATACGGAAAGATGAGATTGAATTATTTTGATATTTGTAACCAGTTAATTTGTTCTTAGTACTAATTACAGCAACCTGATTATACTTTAAGAGGTTTTAAGGGGGCAAATCCTGTATTCTGTGGTTTTGATGTAATTTCTATTCTTCATCTCATAGGCATTTAAGATGAAATCCCACACTATTGATACAATTAGACACCTCCTAAGACCTCATCCATCTTGTGTTAATCGGTAATTTCCAAGTCCTACCTATATAAAAAAGCTTCCATAATTTTATTGATGTCATTAAAATAAGTAAAAAATACAATCAAGCGACCAAAGATCCACCCTGCAATTTTTAATGGCTGTTTAACTTACTGTGAGTTTTGAGTTTGATGTTTAAAAGAAAAGAATGAAAGAAATATAGTCACTGATTTTAAAAAGCAACAAATCAAGCTGATAATATTTTTCTAGATTCTTCACCGGCTTGTCAGGTTGGATTCCTAGGTTTCATAAAGAATACAAACTCTTAATAGGACTTTGTTCCACTGTTTTCTGTAACTGATGATAAAGGATACAGATAAATTTTTTAGATATATTCCTGTGCTTTTCCATTGTGATTCATTGGTGTTTAGACTTTTGATATAAACCAATATTCAAGCACCATTTTTGCCTAGTTTTAGTAAAGAGGAATGTAATGTGATTTTGACAAGTGTTGTTTAAAATGCAATTTAATAAACAGCAAAACTATTTAATTTGCTATGTTAGCTGTATATAGTGGAGGAAAATAGAAATCAATCCAAGGCTAAGTAAAAAATTCTACTATAATGCAAAATACTCATTTTTTTATCAAATTAGAAAATTAATCTTAATGAGGAATCAAAAATGCCAGAGGATCCACGGGTAAAATATGTTAATATCAAGTAGAAATGATTTAAGAACTCCTTGCTATACAAGCTTGTGGTAATGTACATGAAATCGATGTTATATGCACTGTAACCCAATTCTCTTTGAATAGGATAAGCAGACTCCTAAAATAGTCTTGTTCAATCAGTTGGTCAAAGTGGTTACATTTCCCTTAGAAAAACAGCTTGGTATGTTTTGGTAGAAATGAAACAGTTAAAAAAAATTGAAAGAACTCTATACCTATGGATATGTCCTCCCTAAAGTACATTTTATTTAAACTATTAGCAAAATGATCTACTTGCTAGTTCTTTTTCATCAGAATACTCAAATGACCGCTGCTCTCTATTAACCCTTCTCCCTCCCACAAGGAAAAGAGAAAGAGAGTAAGGGAGTGAGATTCCTGGATTGGAAAAGAAATCTTAAACAGATTTAATGAATAATAAAAATAGTGAAATATATACAAATATATACAAAACCAATATCGAGCCCAGATCATCAATGTCAATCTCATTACCATCACTGCTGATGCTGCAGGGCAGGCACTGAGGAAGTCCTAGACAGGAATCAGTGGCAGATGGGAACCAGATTCATGAGCTAGATTCCAGAACTAGATTCAGGAATGCATGGACTGGGATTGAAGGCAAAATGGACTAAATCCTCCTCAGACACTGGACACTGAAGAAGAGTTAACCCTTTCGATCCCTCAGATTTGCACTGAATATGACGTATATAGGGACGGAATGCCCTTTTGGTCAGTTTCGTTTCATGTGTCCTGTCTGCTCCTCCCCGCAGCTGTGGCCTTTTACTTACTGAAGCTCCCAATGTGATACACAAGTTTTAGTGATGACCTTGGTATTCATAGGAGCAAGTACAAGCAAGAGCCTTTCTGCACACCAGTGCTTGGGAGTAGCTATACACATCAAGCATTATTACTTCTTGATGCAGACACTGCAAAAATCTGCTGTTAACTTCAGAAAGTGCAGTTACTTAGAAGAAACTGAGCTGAAAAGTAAGTTCACTGAACGGGATTCGTTCTGTTCTAGCCCAGACCAGGACAGCCTCTGTGGATCATTCTTTTATAATTCACCATATCACTACCTCTTGCTTGTTTTCCTAGAAGCAAAGATTTTGTGCATTGGTTTCAGAGTACAGGCAGTCAGTGCACTTGAAACAGGCTTAGACATGGCTGTGTAATGGTTCTTCAGCAACTTTGGCGCTGCCCCAGGGAGTGGTGCGCACAGGTAATTTTGGCCTGGCCTTTTTTTGCTAGCTAGGGTAGAGAGTTCCTAGTTATGCTACAACCTACAATATTGAGAATTATTTTCCTGGTTGAGATAGAAAGTTGACATTTCTGTGTAGTAGTACGAGGAGAGGGCATCAGGTGTCTAAGCCAAAAGAATTTAGTGTGGTATCTTTCTATAGGTTAAAGACCTTCTGATATAGGTGATACTTTCTCTGTGCAATTCTAGCAGTGCAGTTTGATAAAGAGATGGAAATAAAGAACTTGAAGTGCATTAGTCAGCTTAGGATTTGGAAACAACCACACATATGAAAGGGAGGAAGGAGGCCTAGGACATTTGCTGGTATGGCTGAGCCTATCTTAGGGTAACTGTTTTTAGTGTATTTTAGTTTTTACCGCTAATTGCTTGAAAATATCTTGGTGTCATGTCGTGAATATTGCACTGTGTTTAATCCCTTCCTTGTTTCATTTTCTCTGAAATATATCTTTAAAAAAAAAAAATAGAGTGAGCTGGGCAGGAGGTATAGTCAAGTGATGAAGATATTGCTTATGCATTAACTCTGTAATGGTGTGGCATCTTGGTATGATGCATATTTAACTTATGTTTAATATATGTTAATAGCTCATGTAAGTCTAAATAAAATACAGACTGAAGAAAAGTGGTTTTTTTCTAAAACAAAAACAGAAATTAAAACTTTGTGTCTAAATTATGAATTGATGAATCATTTAAAATTTTCTCCTACTCACTGTTACAACTTTTCAGCCAAGAGACATGCAGAGGATACTGCAAAGTAATGATAGTTACTTGAGACTGAAAATTACTACCAGAGGATCAAAACAAAGGCTACTTACCAGATCAAACACACCAACATTTATTCTAGAAAACAATAGAGTCCTCTATTTTTGTCTTACAACTCCCTTTTCTCTCAATTAGATTAGACAATTCTTTCTCATTGCCTTTGAATTCTAATCACACCCTTTTTCCATTTCTCTCTTCTCACATGCTCATTCTGAGAAAACTGACTATAAATAACCTGACTGACTCAGGCCACTGGCATGCCCACTCTTTCCCCTTCACAACCCTGCCTTTTTATCTCTTGGCACTGCATGCATTTCTTGCACACACTGTGTCTGACCTTATCCTCCCTCATATCCCCATGACTTTCCTTTAATTAATCTCTAGATCTCTCTTGTGTCCTGGACTTTCCCTGCCTTATCATTCTTCCGAAGCTCTCCACTTTTTTACGCCAGGAGCAGAGCAATGAGAATGCTGTGCAGCAAAACCCTGTGGCTCATGCAAGTACCCCAAATTCATCTTCTCTTATCACTAAGCTCTTCCTACATGCCCATTACTGCTGTTGTTTTGAGATAGTAAAGTCAACTCCTGCCTTTTATTTTCACCAAAACCCGTAGAGGGAAGAACTTGTTACAAAGCTTTATTCCTGCAGACTTGACTGGTTTTCTGACTGCTTTGCTCCTTTTACATATCATCTCTGGTAGAGCTGTCTCAGAGCACAAGGTCGGCTACTGTCCTTACCTGAGTTGTTGGCAGACCCACTCTTTTATGTTTGTCTCCATCTTTCCAAATGCAATCAATCAGTTTGCAATCAGTATAACCAACTGTGGTGAACTGATCCACATATTAAGAATTTCTGCCTTTTTAAAACAGTGAGCAAAAAACCACATCCCCCATGATGTGGTAGTCCACCAGAAACTGGAAATCGGAAGTATGATAACACAGGATATAAATATCGAAAAAGAAAACAAACTCTCTCTCTTTCTGGCTTGCTGCGCAAAGGTACACATCGTTGCTGCCAAGCGCAGAGGAGCCGAACTGAGCTGCCATCGCAGCCACCCCCC
>VZZY01022923.1:28036-73163 GCA_013400335.1 Eurystomus gularis
CCCCCCGACCCTGGAGAAGCCAAGCAGCCGGGGAAGCAGCCACCGCTCCGAGAAACTCTAGGAATGCAGGGGGGACGAAGAAGCCGCCACCTCAGCCGCAGTATTTCGGCCATGTTATGAGTATCATCCTTCCTCTTCTTTGACTTGCAATATCCAGGCTCTACGCACATGGGATGTCCAACACTGTATCTTTTCATTTCCATGTGTTATAACTGAAATCTATCTACTGCATCCATCCATTGGATGTGACAAATACTAAATGCATTGTATGTATTCATTTTCAGTGCCACTTTCAGTTACAAAGATCTTTCCCCTTGTTTGTTCCAGCCAGTCCCTATTAGCCCTTCTCTGTGGAAATATTCCCTTCCAAACGAGCTGTCTCTCCACAGTGTAGTCACATGCACTCTGTTACTTTTAAAATATCAGCCCTTGTTTCCAGTTAGCTCACAGTATTAACCTTCATTCCTTGCTAAAACTCTCAAATACACATTTTCTGTCTTGCCATGTTTTCTCAAACTCTTGGGATATTAACATGTCAAAATACCTCATTAACTCCTTTCCAATAGCACTGTAAAACCACATGTTTCTCCTGTCCTGAATAAAATAATTTTTACAGTATTAAATGGAGAAGTGCTAAGGCTGCTTCTTGTCACTAACTAGTTTCTGGTTTTGCCTTTACCTTTTTCATTTGTTTTCTCTTAAACTTGTACTGAAAGCTGTTTAGAACCAGATCTCCTTTTTAATGAACTGATTCATGGCAGAAGTTGTTTCCTATGTGCTTTTGCATTTGGAAAGCACACACTTTGTAGCAGAATTTTTTTCAATCATCTCGCAACATCACCATCTCTTCCTGTCCACATTATCCCCCTGCTCTTGCCTTGTACATAAAAGCTTAACTTTCACATGTGCCTTTCTCATTAAGGTCTGACTGTTCCCATGAGAAGTTCAGAATCTCTCTATTTCCCCTAGATTAGAAATCTAGACAGATGCAATTAGAAAGTGGATGATAATAAACTGTTTGTTATCAAAGCCTTTGAAATTGTTTTAATTCCAGGCATCTTTAAATTCTGTTTCTTATTCCTTATTCTATAGTGCATTTTCTTGAAATAAGGACATTTTCTTGTCACTGTAAGGCAGATACCCAGAAGTTGAACATAATGTGTTTATCTTTCTCTGAGTTTCACCAGGCTGTTGATTTAAAAAAAATCAGATTTGAAGTCTGTAATTTCTCAGAGGTCTTTAATTTTGTTTCTAGCAGAGTCTGCTCAGTTTCTAATTCCCCTCTGGTGATGCCTCCACAGACAAAAAAAACCCAGAAAATTAGAGATGAGTTGAACATGGAAGATCTCTAGGGTTTTTAGAAAAAAAAGTGTAACTCTCTTCAATAGCCCCAGACAAACAGTAACATATTGTTTAGGTATGCTTAGGTGCAGTTTCAAAATATTTGTGTGTGAATGGAAATAGCTAAAAAAGAAATATAAGCAATTTGGATTAATCATACTTCTGTTTTTCTGTCTGTATGATGGAAGGTTAAATGGGCCAATATTCTGCTGTTTCTGAACTCTCATTTCTGATATGTTGTAATAAGCCAGTATGGTGTACGATATCCTAGAAAGAAATCTGTGGGGAGGCTCTGAATAACTTCCTTGCTATAGCTCATCTGAAGTGAATTTTTCTTTCTTCATGAAGGAAAAAAAGTGATGCCGGACCTTCAGCGAGTAGGATTTGTGACCATGGAATTGTGATTAGTTCATTTCAGCTCAAAGTTATATTGAAATATAGCCCATAGGATGAAGTTTCAGGATGGTTTTTTTTACCACACTGGTTTGAGAATCTACAATATCTGTGCTTTAATGTTATTAGGAAAAGAGAACAGACAAGTGAAATGATAACAATTTGCCTTGATCCAAAAGTTTCACCCTCAGAAAGCACATTCAGCTGCTCATTGGTCTTGAAACCCTCAATTCTGATGCTTCACCAAAAAGGTTTTTTAGGTACAGGCAGGACTGCGCACATCCTAACTATGCTGAACACATAGGTATCTAAGACCTATTGCATGAGAGTTTGGGCCTCGTGTCTCCATTCTTACGGATGTGCACTTTCAGCTATTGGATAAAAGAGGGAGAATAATTACATCTGTATATAAGGCTTGCTTAAATATGGTTCCCGAATGTGGAAGGACACTGTATTTTTATGCCTTGATCTTGGGCCAGAAATCAATGAAAGCATTAGAATTTTCTCCTAACACTGTGGTAATTTCCCGTTCAGAAAAGCTGCCCACGTTGGTTTGTTGGAGATCTTGTTAGTGTTTTGTAACTTGTCTAACACTGATATTATGCAATTACCCCTGCTAATGCTCCCCCAGATACCAACAGACTTTTCTCTCAGGTAACACAATTGGTAAATTCAGCCCCATAGCTTACAGCTTATGTTTAGCTTAGAAGATAATTGACTCTGTTTCAGAAAAGTTTCTATACATAAAAGGTGTTTTTACCCCTGCATGATGTCTGTTAGCCTAATGAAGATATAACCTCTGCCCCAAGACTTTGCTGTACTTAAAGCTTGTATCCTTAGAGTATCATGACTATGACATCTTTCCTGCTGATTCTACATGGTTGCTGCATGTGGAGTAATTAAAAGATGTCACTTTACCATAAAGCAAAGCATGTATGACTGAAGTACTTCGACTCTTGCAGAGACTGCTGTAAAAGATATAGTTTCAAGTAATCTGCAAACAGCCCAGTTCAGTGCTCTGTCTGCAGAACAGGTTTTCTATGCTCACTTAACAATTTGGCCATATGAAGAGTCAGCCTTGTAGTGCCTTATCAGGGAAAAGCTCTCAGAATATACCTACACTAACAAAGATCTCAGAATTAAAGGGAAGACATCGAGCAGCCCATGATCTAAAGGAATTAAATATGAACAAATAATTCAGACAGGAATAGTTTTCTAACAGTTTTGAGAACTACAAAACCTCTTGGAATATCCCATGATCTAGATAACGTAAGTGCCTAGAGCAGTGAAATGAAAGTATGTGCATCTTGCCTAAATTCTCTTAAATATGCTTGCCAAAAATAGGTTGATGTGGTCCACCTCTTGATTATGAAACTTGCTTTTTATATGCATGTTGGGAATTTATATTTGCATGTATGTGTTAGATAAGCCATAGAACAGCACCTCAAATACTGAGTATGTGAAATAGACCCATTTATATTTTTTTATTCCTGGTTTGAAATGCTGCCTTGTTTCACCTCTCTCTCAAGAGAGAGATTAATTCTTTAAAGGCCTGTTATATTGATTTCATTTCAAATGGGGTTTATATAATTTCTTTAAAGTGGAAAAAATCTGTTACTTATAAAAATTATTTTTAATGTAACATGGCCAAGCTGCAGATTGAAAGAATTAACATATCCATTAAAATCTAGTCTAAGTGTAAGATTCAATTTGGGGTTATTTCATTGACCTAAGAGGATTTTCTATCTAATTTGGCTTCTCTGGGGTTTTGACATTGTTGCCTTAGCTCTTAAAATATAAAAAATAAACTGGACTTTTTGATACCCCTTATAATTAAATTTGAGTGACATCTGCAATGTGATGAGACTGTTAATACAGACTCAGAACAAGAAGGCCTGAGGCTATGCCTCCACCAAATCAATCTGCAGCCTTTTTTGCCTTTGTTGGTGAGGCTTGGTGAATACAACAGCAGCAACACAGACCTTTGACCTTGAAGGATTTGGCTTCAAGAGCCCTGGATGCTGCCACCTAACACTGTTTGAGCCATGCTAGCACTAGGACAGTTATGTCTTCTGCCGTTCCTATTTGCACATTCCTATTTATGTAGATTGGGCCAGTGCTGAAAGCTAAGAATCCAACATCGATTATCACTTCAATTTTTTCATGATTTTGAACTATACTTTTGGAAACAAAAGATTCAGATGATTTGGAGTTTTGTTGAAACGTCTATGTGTTTAGATTAAAAGATACATCAAAACAGTAGAGAAATATCTTTCTCTAATAGCTTCTGAGGGCATCAGCTTGCTTACTAGTTCATTTATTTTTGTTTTTTAAGAACTTGAAAGGCATAGTGGCCTGATTCAGAAGGATCAGGAAGAAGTAGTCATAGACACAGAACTTCCTTTACCCTGCTCTTGCGATTGAGTATATTACAGTGCATCAATGTAAACGAACAGAAGGGAAATTTTTGCACATTTTATATTGGGAGCATAGTTATACTTTGGAATATATTCCAAAGTTCATGATAAGCCAACTTGAAATATTCCATGTGAATAATATGTATGAAATAGCTGCATAAAACCCTGTGTTTCACTGGCCCATCATCCATGAACTTTCCTTACCTGCTCGGAATTGTCTCAGTTATTGTCTATATCAGAAACAAGCAAAATGGGTTTTTGTACTAGTGTCATTAGCAAATGCTAAGCACTTGCCTAAGGGAAAAGGGAGCTTTTGAAAGCCGCCTAAAAGAAAACAGAAGGGCCACAACAGAGTTCAATGAAGCTAGCAGACTTTCAAAGCCACATGTTCATGATACTGGTTGGTAGCATATACTGGATGGTAGCATACCTATGAAGACTTTAAAGAGAACTGTATATTTTCTGGTATGTTTATAATTGGTTCTGTAAGGAACAGCATGTTTTCATGTAATAGTATGAAATGAGTTTTCAGCTGCTCTTTAGGTAGGTGGTGCTCTGTTACACAAAACTCCAGCAGAGTGAAATATCTCCAAAAACTGATTTTAAAAATGGTATCATATAAGCAGGTGATGGATTCAGATGCATGCATAAAATTTAAATCCATAGTTTTCTATTCTTCTATGGAAATCCTCTTGAGAAATTATTTCTGTATTTTTCACGGTAGCTAGGTACACAAGAGATGGTATTGACTGTTTTTACAGTGCTGGTACCTTTCACATGGCATCAAATAGTAAATTTTAAATCAGATGTTCAGTTTGCCATCTACCCATGTATTTGGTCTATTACTTTTAAAAGAGAAATTAAAATAAGGTATTATATTAATATAATCCACTTCCAGGGATGGAGTATCTGCAACTACCCTAGGCAACCTGTTCCAGTGTCTCACCACCCTCATAGTGAAGAACTTCCTCCTTACATCTAATCTAAATCTACTCTTTTCCAGTTTAAACCAATTACCCCTCTGAAGTGCTAAGGCCTGAGCAATAAGCCCTGGATTAAAGCTGACATATGGATGAATCTCACAACCAGACAGTGTGACTGAAACCAGCAGAAGTTTTTTTTCTGCTGGGAAATTAGCTGATTAGCTGTGAGAACAGACACACAGCTATCCTGAGAAACATATGATTTAGGACCAAAGCAGATAGAGGTGCCTCCTCCTCTTTGAGTTTCTTCCCAGGCTTGGCTGACTTTGGACGGAACCCAATAAGGAGAAAAATAGCAGGTGACCCACTTTTGAAGTTATTTTTGAGGATTGCCTATGGAACCTGAGTTGTTTATTCAACACTATAAAAGTTGGTCCCTCTTGAAGGGAACTTTGGAAGCCAACTTGCGGGTGGAAGCACCACGGAGGATTTCCTCCGTTACTGGAAAAGCCCCTGATTACTCACTGCAACCGGGACTCCCCAGCAACAGCAAGACAGGACAAGAACATCAGACAGGACAAGGGTAACAGATTTGACAGGAACACCAGAAAAGACAAGGGTAATGGATTTGATTATCTATCCCTGTGCTATCTGCCACAGTTTAATCATGTATTTCTATGGAATGTATCATGTTCTGCTAATGCACCTCTCTGACATCTGCCAGGGTGGTCTGTGCAAGGCTCTAGTGGTATTCAGGGTATGGTTGGTTTCTCCCTCTGTTGTTGAGTTTGCTGCTTGGTTCCTGTTTCCTTCTGTTATTGAGTTTGTGGTTCGGTTTGTTTTCCCTTTTGTTATATCACTCGTGGTGAGCAGATTTATTTCTTCTGTTGCCTGCTATGCTATACCATTCCTGCACTCCATGGAGATAGATAATAAAATCTACATCTGTTTATGCATCTGTCTTCTGCTGATGGTTGTGTTCCTTATGCTAAGCCAGGTAATTGGCAAAACACCCCTGTCCTATCCCTACAAGCCCTTATAAAAAGTGCCTCTCCAGCTTTCTCCTTTCAGGTACTGGAAGGCTACAATAGGTCTCCACAGAGCCTTCTCTTCTCCAGGCTAAACAACCCCAACTCTTTCAGCCTGTCCTCATAGGAGAAGTGTTCCAGCCCTCTGACCATGTTCATGGACCTCCTCTGGACCTGCTCCAACAGGTTGATGTCCTTCTTATGTTGGGGGCTCCAGAGCTGGACAGACTTCGTTTGATATGGTTGGCTTTCCGGGCTGCGCTCGCACATTGCTGGCTTCTATTGAGCTTTTCATCAACCAGCACCCCCCAGTCTTTCTCCTCAGGGTTACTCTCAATCCAGTCATTGCCCAACATGTATTGGTGCTTGGGATTTCCCTGTCCCAGGTGCAGGATCTTGCACTTGGCCTTGTTGAACTTCATGAGGTTGGCATGGGCCCACCTCTCAAGCCTGTCCAGGTCCCTCTGGATGGCATCCCTTCCCTCCAGTATGTCAACTGCACCATACAACCTGGTGTCATCCACAACCTTGCTGAGGATGCACTCAGTTGCACTGACCGTATGACCAACAAAGAAGTCCCAGTACCAATCCCTGAGGAATACCACTCATCACTGGTCTCCACTTGGACATTGAGTCATTGACTGCAACTTTTTGGGTCCTACCATCCAGCCAATTCTTTATCTACTGAGTGGTCCCTCCATCAAATCCATATCTCTCCAATTTAGAGACCAGGATGTCATATGCAACAGTGTTGAACACTTTGCACAAGTCCAGGGAGATGACGTCAGTTGCACTTTCCTTATCCACCCATGATAGAAGGCCACCAGACTTCTCAGGCACAATTTGCCCTTGCTGAAGCCATGTTGGTTGCCACCAATCACCTCATCATTTTCCATGTGCCTTAGCAGAGCCTTCAGGAGGACCTACTACATGATCTTGCCGAGAGACTGACTGGCCTGTAGTTCCCCAGCTCTTCCTTTTTTCCCTTTTTAAAAATGGGGGTTATGTTTCCCCATTTCCAGTCAGTGGGAACTTCACCTGACTGCCATGACTTTTCAGATATGATGGAAAGTGGCTTAGAAACTTCATCTGTCAGTTTCCTCAGGACTTGTGGATGGATCTTATCAGGTCCCATGGACTTGTACACCTTCAGGTTCTTTTGGTGGTCCTGAAACAGGTCTTCACTTACAGAGGGCAGATCTTCCTTCTCCTAGTCCCTGACTTTGCCTTCTGCAACTTGGGCAGTGACTATGTGACAATTTTTTTCAACATGGGAGAATAGTTTCCCATTCAACATTATTTCAGCTCCTGGTATGACTGTATGTGTTTGGGACTCTATTACAATTTTTGTTATTGCATTCTGTGACCTTCAGTGTCTGGGATTTGTAAGATAATATATAAATAAATTGTTATGGATTTTGATGCATCCATTTCTGGATGGAAAACTTGCATTGTTATGTTCTGTGCATTGATATAGAAGTTAACCCTTTAAGACTGAGTGCTAATAGTTCAAAGAAAAAAATTGGGCAATACAGCAGTTCACTTTGCTAAATCTCATTTAAACTCAATTAGCTTTTCTTTGCACTCTGATAAAATACCATAAACTTTTATATTTTCCAAGTTACGATCTTACCCTCTCTACAGAGTTAATGAAACCTGTCAAATGATATACTCAATAACATAAGCATAAAAAAGAATAAGCGGCAATACCTATCTAACACTAACTTATCTTGTAATCAATGGAAATGTTTCTAGTTTTATTCAGCAACAGAGCTACTTTTATAAAAACACACATTTCAGATACCAATAAAATTGGATATTTGGTGAAATTTGAAAGAAGAGTAAGAGAATGGAAAATTTGTCTATTAGCAGCTAGTTAATCTTTGATACATACGTAAAAGGCTTAATCTCATGTTTGACATTTACATGTTTGTCTTCTTCAGAACAAGATTTATCTGCAGCTGTATGAAGTCTTATGACATTAACTTGATATTGTTGTCATTAACTTGGATTCTTTTTCCATCTTTTTTTCAAATAAGGAAAGACATCTAAAGATACTTTTCTTAGCATCTAGAGAAACTGATACCTTTCTAAATAATAACTTCCGTCAGCAACAGACTAAATACTTTATTGGCACTGGGTTCTCATTCACATCAAGAAGTTAATTAATAGCATTTAATAAGTAGCAACTTAATGGAGACTGTTCCACTCTATCTGATTATACTTTTTCAATAGCAGAGAAAATCAGGAAGCTTGTATTGGTCTGTGAGAACCCTTTAGCAAATTAAACATTACCCAACAATTTGTCTCAAAAAATAACATCCAAGGCAACTTCTGAAATAATTTAGGACATGCAGAATGAAATTGTGTACTTTGGCATTATCAAGGATATACTAATAGCAGTGCAAAATTCTTTATTCAGTTCCTTCCTTCTCTCATTTCTTACTGAATCTGCACTTCGTTTTAAGCAAGTTTGCTCTTACAGTACCCAAACCATATTTTTTAATAACTTAGTGAAAAATATTATTTATCAGTCTTCTGAGGTTACTTTCCTAAAGTCCCTGTATTGCTTTTGGAGATTTTTAGTTGAAATATTGCCTCAGCCTGATTGTTTATCTCATTTGACTTGTTGAAATAACACACAAATCTATGTCTGGATGCCACAGGAAAATATGAACAGACTTAAAGTTTTCTTTTCTTTTGAAAAAAAATGCCAAATTTAAAGTAATCTTTGAAGTCCAGTAATGAAGCTGATATGGCTTTGGATAAAATTAACAGTAATAGATAGACTTTGAAATGAGAACGTTCTGCCAAATGACTTACTTGTGTATTGCATGCATTTCAATAGTTATAATAATTATTTTTGAGGAAGTGAACTGATAAGACAAAGGTCAAAGAAACCCTTTAATTATGATATATTTACATGTATATTTGTCTTAAAAAAAATTTTAAAATGCAAGCTGATCTAAATGAAGATCAGGGAAATGAAAGCAAATGTCAACAGCAATTCGTATCTTGCTACTGTGAAATACAAGTACAGGAGCTACTTTCATGCACCATGACAATATGAGAAAGCAGGACACATTTTCAACAGCAAAGTGAATTAAAAATAATTCATACTGAGGATGCAACCCCCTCTCTCTTATTCCCCCTGTATTTTGCAAGATTAGCAGATCAAATGGAAAAAGGTTTTTGGTGGATTAAGGACCCCTGGAGATAGTACAGGAATCCAGAATTTCTGCTACAAGCATTTTATCCTTTTTATTTCCTACATATTTTTCTCTCTATACATAATAAACCATGCAATAAGGCTTTAACCTTTAAAACATCAAAACACTTTGGGCTTCACTGTGTGCAGTCAACTGGGGTTGACTCAATTTGGTAATGTTTCTCTCCTTTTTACATGGTTGTGTTTTCTTTCTCATCTCCAGTCAAAGCTAGATTTTTGTACCTCTAAGAAGATTTGAAAAAGGTTACGTCTATTTCATGTCATATTATGAATGATCCTTTATCCAGATTACTAAATTACACGTCCAAGTAATACAGAGACAAAATTTTACTACCCTATAACATTTACATTTACCTGTGTTTGTTCCATTGTTAAAAAATAATTAAACATAACTGTGGTGGGTTAACCTTGGCTGAGCGCCAGCTGCTCACC
The DNA here is from genome assembly GCA_013400335.1 of Eurystomus gularis. NCBI lineage: Eukaryota > Metazoa > Chordata > Aves > Coraciiformes > Coraciidae > Eurystomus > Eurystomus gularis. The sequence goes on from VZZY01022923.1 coordinate 37,800, forward strand.
AAGCCACTCTATCACCCCCCCTTTCCTTCCCCTCTCCCTCCTCAGTAGAGCAAAAAGAAAGGGGAGGAATATAAGATGAGAAACAAAAAGCAGTTTAATAATAATAATAGAAGCAAAGCCAAGCAAATCCACACACGGAAGCAAAGGAAAACAAAGTTTTATTCTCTACTTCCCATCAGCAGGCGATGTTTGGCCACTTCCTGGGAAGCAGGGCTCCAAGACGTGTAGCGGTTGCTCTGGAGGACAATGGAATGGCCCCCCCCTCCTCCTCCTTCTCCCTAGCTTTATAGCTGAGCTGACGTCATATGGTCTGGAATATCCCTTTGGTCAGTTTGGGTCAGCTGTCCTGGTTGTGTCCCCTCCCAAGATCTTGCCCACCCCATCCCACTGTGGGGGGAATGTTGGGATCCTTGCTCAGCAGTAGTCACAACACGGGTGTGTTATCAGCACCCTTCTAGCTCCCAGCACAAAACTCTGCTGCTATGTGGAAAACCAGCTCAGCCAGACCCACTACAATAACATATTAGTTATACAAAAAAATTATCAGTGAAACAGAATATTTAAATATTTCATTACCCTATCCAGGACAGTGAATTCATTGAGCTGTGCAGCTGTGCATTATAGCATACATAACATTATAAAACTAGAACCGCATTTCATAAATCTCAAAAATTTCTTGGCTAATGTAATTTTTAATTTGTGATTATGATCAGATACATCATTCTGAAGAAAACCTAGACTTAAAAGTGTTGTTTTAGCTATGGTATTTAGTATAGACTATTAACCGTGAATTTCTCCTTGTTGGGATTATGAAGTTCTGAAGACTGCTTCTCCAGGTTATTCACGGTCTGATGTAAGGGGTTTTTGTACTTGTTCTTTCAGGAAATCAGGAACCTCTTCTAATTTGTATTTCCCTAATTCCTTCCTATTTTGGTAGCCTTTTTGTTTTGTTTTGTATACAAATCCTAAAATAGGTATCTGCCCTGTTTGTAATCTTTTTGCCCTTACTTTGAAATCTTAGGGAATTTTAGCTTCACTTTTGTGAACAATATTAAAGGAAAAGTTAAGATGAAATGCTTGTGCAACCACTGGAAATGAATTCCAAGTTATATACACAGCTATAAAATGCATGTTTGCACTGTACAATAGTACATGGTATTTGGTTCAAGGAACACACGTTGTGATTAGCTAATATAACAAATGGCTTAGGAGTTTTTACTAAGCAGTGGCTGACAAACACATTATCACCAATATGGATAGTTTCTATGCCATGAATTGTTATCTCAAGTCTAAGCTGTGAGGCTTAGTTTACAGCTAATTGCTGTATGAACAGAGAATGGAAGGCTATAAAATCTGAATTCTGTCTAAAGCCATTTCCAGTGTTGCTACCAATATCTTCTAAAGAGAGGAAAATATTGCCATCTGTTGTCAGTAAGGAGATTAGAGTATTTGTAGGGCCTGTCAAAGCTCCACCTGGTAGCAAGTTGGGCATTTGTAAGGAATTTACATTCCTGGAGAGAGATCTGCAATACTTGTGTTCTTCAAGGTGTTCAAAGAAGCCTTATACTATCTCTTTACAAATTTTCCTAACAGAATATACTGTCCATTGACCTCATGGTAAAAAATAAATTGTTTCCTTTGGAAAAGGAAACCAGCAGGAAGAAGATAAGAGATATTCTTTATGCATATAACTACCAGAAAGAACAAGCCAATTCTGTTTTCATACAGGTGTGCTCTGTGTGTTACTAATAGGAATCTCAGAATAAATTCAAGTAAGCGCTGCAGTGGAAAAAGTGTGATTAGTTCTTGTTAGTTTCTTTCTATTGTATCTTTCTATTCTTCTTACAGAAATAAATAACTGAAATGTTCACATTGTAGGGTTAAACATCGATTTTAGAACCTCAGTTGCACCATGAGGAGAATACATCTATTAAAAGGCTAACCAGTTTTGATGTGATACATGACAGTCCATTACTACACATGGAAGTTTAAATTCAAACTGTAAAGTGTCTTGGTTTGCAGTCAGTCTTGGCAGTTCCACAAAAATCTTCAGCATAAGGAAGCTGGTAATTGCTTAGGTGAAACATAGGTTGTCATTTCCTAAGAACAATTTTAATACTATTCCAGGTTACTGATAAAATTATCAATATCAAAATCATGATGATTTGCACTTTCTATGCTATTTGATTTCTAGACTGAGTCACTCTTCATCTAAGCTGGCATGCAAGGGCCTTTGCTCTAGTAAAGTCTGTCTTCTGAGGGTATCTCACCGACTGAATATATATGAAAGTATATGAGCAAGTGGGAGAGCACTTAATGCAGGTGTTGGTGTGTGTTGAAAATTAGCCATCTGTTTTTATTCATTGAATGCCCTGAATCTGCACCTACTTTCCTCTGTACTGGTAGAATTGCACAGTACCCTGCAATTGCAGCCTCTTGTTTCCCTATACAGCAGTTTTGGGGAAGCAGGACACTGCAATTGCATGGTACTGTGCAACTCTACTGGGATGGGAGTTGCAGAGAACTCAAAAAGATTGTTTTTTAAAATTCATGGCTACCTTGCTGTTTGATTAGGGCACTTTCTGAACTTGATATTTACTCATTGCTTAGTGAAGGACATTCTGCTGCACATTTTGAAAAGCAATCTGAAACATCTGTGGGAGAGGAGCAGAGTAGAAAGAGAGACATCAACAGTAGTGGTGTAGATTTTGCTACAGTGTTGATCCTGCTCAGTTGCATCCTTGTCAAGGAAGTGCAAAATCTCTGAGCAACAGCTCCCCTTGCAACTCCCTTGTGGATGACGAGTCCTTAGTAAGTGTGCAGTAGAGTTGCTGTCCCAGTTTTCCCGTTGGGATAGTTCTAGTCCCTTTGCAGCTTACAAACATTGAAAACTATTTTTGGAGGTTTCTTTCTTCCATCTTATTTTTATAAATAATCCTTCAGAGACGTCTTTTTATCTAGATCTCTGTCTTTCAGAGCAGTGCTGCATTAAAAAAATTCTTCCCTTTTGTGGACCTCAAGTTTGTCAGATTTCTTCTTCCCACAGGTACAGATAGCCATGAGAGACAGTACAATGGGAGGTACATATTCATCACGATACTTGAACTGAGAAGGCTATTAGATCTCAGTGACTTTTATGCTGCAATTACTGTGAGATTAAAAAAAAAAAAACCTAAATAAAATGTATTTTTCTTGTAAAATGCTCATTCTTGCACAAATTCTCTGATTGGAAGTGTATTTTTTCATGCTGGACCTGTGCTGATACTGGAAATCTGTCAAAAAAAGAATGGTAAAGGAATTGGATGACCTAGATGAAAATCTCTGTTAAGGCCAGATTGGGCCAGATGGTGGTCAAAATGCCAAAGCTGTTTGGATAGTGCTGTGCTGTGTGGATGTGCATTGTAATTGACTTATCCTGTGGACATGGTGTGTAGTGGATGAGGTTAGCATTACAAGTGCGTCTCTCTCACATGACTGTAACAGGGTGGTAAACAGTGACCATAGCCTATGTGGAACACATATTAATATGCAATTGTTTTCACTTGAATTTACTTAGTCTCAGATTATAATTCTTGCTTTGTAGATATAATTTTGATTAGTTAGAACATTGATATTGCATGGAGTACTTCCTGGCCACTAACAAAGTTATGAGCCAAACCCTAGCATCTGAAGTTTCAGGAAATGTATACTAATTGAAATGCTACACTCAAATGCTTAGATAAAATATAGCCATCAGATGAGACATTTTCTGAGTATCATCACATATCTTCAATTGTATGTGGAATAGAAAGGAATGGTCACAGCCTTTAATTTTGTATTGGCTAAAAGTAACTTATATGAGCCATGGAAGAACAAAATTGTATTTTCTTTACAAATGAACAAACATAAACTTGTGCAAGATTAATTGTAAATCAAAGGCATAGAAAGAGAAGTGCATTGTACCTCATACTTCTTCAAGCTGGTGGACAGCTGGCTGAACATGAGCCAGCAGTGTGCCCAGGTGGCCAAGAAGGCCAACAGCATCCTGGCCTGTATCAGAAATGGTGTGACCAGCAGGAGTAGGGAGGTGATTGTGTCCCTGTACTCAGCACTCATGAGACCGCACCTTGAGTACTGTGTCCAGTTTTGGGCACCACAGTACAAGAATGACATTGAGGTGCTGGAGCGGGTACAGAGAAGGGCAACGAAGCTGGTGAAAGGGCTGGAGAGCATGCCCTATGAAGAGCGGCTGAGGGAAGTGGGTTTGTTTAGTCTAGAGAAGAGGAGACTGAGAGGAGACCTCATTGCCCTCTACAACTACCTAAAAGGAGGTTGTAGCGAGGCTGGTGTTGGTCTCTTCTCTCAAATTAGTAATGATAGGACGAGGGGAAATGGCCTCAAGTTGCGTCAGGGGAGGTTGAGATTAGATATTAGGAAGAAATTCTTCACTGAGAGGGTAGTTAGGCACTGGAATGGACTGCCCAGGGAGGTGGTGGAGTCACCATCCCTGGAGGTGTTTAAAGAACGAATAGATGCTGCGCTTGAGGATATGGTGTAGTGGTTAGAGAGATGCTAGGAGAAAGGTTGGACTTGATGACCCTGGAGGTCCTTTCCAACCATAATGATTCTGTGATTCTGTGATTTACTCACAGGTAAAGAATAATAATAAGAAGAATAAAATGACAGTGAGTAGCATAATAACTCTTAGTAAGGTTGTATAGGTAAGGTGTACCTTACAAATACTGCAGTGCATGACAGTGCATTTCTACAACCTTAATGTGCATTGGCCAGGAGAGGATGTTGTAACTGGAAAGATGGATGAAAAAACAAATGATCAGGAATTGGTTTGACATTTATTTAACTTTAATTTATTAATTATGGTTCTATTCCTTCTTCTATTTTCATTTTTACTTATTAAAAAGAAGCTTTAAATGTAAGCTTTTAAACAAAGAACTCATTTCCCCAGTGAGATCTCTGCTCTGGACTAGACACATTCATATTGTACATACCAATTTTATTCATTCATCATTAAACTCTATCATAGTGTGTGCAGACTTGTGAGGCCAGAAGGGTTTTCATTTTACTGTTTAAGGAAAACAGGAAGAAATAAGAGCCCTACAGCCCTCTCCACAGTAAAATTTCTGATGTTGCAGACAAGTTACAGAAATGGATAGTGGTTTGGAAGATAGTTATGCAAATATTTAAATGCTGAAGTCATTTTTTAAATAGCTTTACTCTTTCAACACTAGCATCAGGTGAGTTGAGAATTTGTGCAGCTCACAAGAGAAGACTCATTATTTTAAAACTGAAGGCGCTATATTCAGCATGTTCTTCCAGAGCTTTGACGATATGTTCATCTTTCCTGTTTTTCTTCTGTAAAAAAATCAAGCATTTGAGCACATTCTATTATCTTAAAACCAAAAAACTACAAATTCTTCTAATAGAAATTACATTATCTATTTCCTATCACTTAGAATACATGTTATTTGAAGTCAAAACATGACTATGTTTTCATAAAAGGTTTTCTGTAGTGTTTAAATGATGCAAATGATGATGCTTCAGTGATCATATTCTTCCTAGTAAAGTCCACAATTATTTTTAATACATTTTTCATTAGGCTATTACTAAGAACAGAGAAAAACAGTCTTTCAAAATAAAACTTTAATTTGAAAATCTATGTCAACGTTAGGCATTTAAACAAATGCTGTTATTTGCCGGTCAGTTATTCTGACTTGCAATGTATGGAAGTTTGATGGATTTTTCTGAGAACTGGTTAAGTGAAAAGCAAACATCCAAAACTGAATGAGGTACTTTTTTTGTAATAGGACAGTTTCTCTGTAATACAAGACAGTACACCCACTTTTCTCCTCTCTTTTATTCAGACAAACTAGAAAATCCATCCCACGTTCTCTACGGAATATTAAACAGTGTGAGAAAACTTGTCCCACATATGTGAGAAGAATGGCCTACATGGGTAGATGAATCTCTGCCACTACTGAAATTTCACAAAGCAATTCATCTGGCCCAGCTATGAGGAGATGTATTTTGACATATACTGAAATAAATGGGAGTAGGAGCTAAATACTAAATACATTTAATGAGATTATTTTCCTTCTCTTTCATGTACGAAATTTCTCCCTACTACTTAAAAAGCTAGGTTTGAAGCTTCAGAATTTTAAGTTTATTGCTCACTGTGCTATGTATTTTATTTATATTTGGCCAAGTTGTTTAATCCCTCAGAGGTCATGAAGATGAATTAATTAACACTAGTTAAGGAGGTTGAGATAGGAGCATAAAAGACACTGTAATACTGAGGTTATACATATTACTGTAAAATTACATAGGCTGCAAGGTGCAACATTTATTGGACAGTCATATTGCCCCATGAACTTTTCATTTTAGCTGTCACTAAGGAATTGTTTTCAGTAGGTCATTATACACCAACATGTGTGAGCTCTGAGGAAAGCATAAAAGCACATCTTTGCAATCCAAATCTATCTAGTAATCTATCTATAATTTAATTATTATTTTATTATTGTATGACTTCTGCTATTTGTAAATGTCAAATACAAAAAGAGTGCTTCAGTTTAACCTTTCCTGCCATAGAATATCCACTGTTTTTAAGGAAGTACTTCATGTGTCAGAGTGAAATAGCTCAATAGAGAATCATTTTGAAGTAAATGAGGATGGGGAAGGATGGCCTTTTTCTTTTAAAGTTAATTTCATACACACAGGACATACAAGCATGCAATGTTTCCAACTGAGCTTAATCAGTCACTTCAAACATCAAATGGTCGCATTCTCCAATTGTTCATTCATTCCTGCTCTCTTTTGAAAGTAGACAATTAATGCAACATAGACTGTATACAGCTCCAGAGAAGGAAAACAGATTTCTGTATCTTAACCTATTATAAACATCCCATAAGATTTTTTAAAAATCGTTAAAACCCATTGAAATAAATGAGGGATTCTTACCACTGAGCCATGACCAGTTCTAAGAAGAATGTTATAATAATGGAGAGAATGTCTATTATGCTGACAATATTGTGAATAAACTACCTTTTTCTAAATTTGTATGCATTTAACCAAAACATAAAACAAAAAATAAGGGATGTAGAATGTGCTTAATTTGCTGTTTTGAGGCACTATTTGAATCCTATTCTAGATTTAGAGGTCAGCAATCTCTCTTTGATTTTAGCAGCCAATAGAGGGAAGTCTCTGGTGATCTCACACCTCACTTCATGTTAGTCTTAAGTTCCTTGTTGACTCAATGTAGGTTTATGAACATTTACCTGAATATTTACCTGAACACAGATGATTTCAGAGAAAAGAATAGTTTAGATGTTAGATGTTCTGTTATAGATGTTCTGTTCATTATTATGGACTGATCCATTTTTGCAATGTTAATATTCAGGGCTTTTCTTCCCTACTTATTTATATCCAGAGACTGTCTTAAATAGTAGTTTAAGACTGAAATTCATTATTTACTTGTCTTCTTATGATTACCTTCACTTTTCCAAAAAATTTTTTTTTCTGGATTGCCTGAAAACATCATGTCTTTTTGAAAGGTGATCAAGAAAAAGAATACATAGCTATCATGAAAGGCAATAATTACAGGAGATGATAATTCCTGGGAGAATGCCCAGTTTTATGAAAACATCATGTCTTTTTGAAAGGTGATCAAGAAAAAGAATACATAGCTATCATGAAAGGCAATAATTACAGGAGATGATAATTCCTGGGAGAATGCCCAGTTTCAAGTATTTTCTTTTTTTTTCATGGAACATATCAGGGAAAATTAATGAAAGTAATTGATCATGCTAACATTCACTTTGTGAACATAATGTTAAACTACCTTCAAAACAGGGAGGAAAAGTTATTTCTTCTAGATAGTAATAATAATAAATTCTTTAACTAAAGCAAATGAGCTATCAAAGAAAATGGATGGAAACACCCTCTTTTGATGTGTGATTCTATCCTTGAGAAAGCCATGACTATAATTCTTATGCAGACTTTACCAGTGGGTACAGAAGACAAAAGCTGAAATTACTACAGTAAAATTGCTGAAAGGAAAGTTAGTAAGGATTTTCACAAAAATATTTTCTTTCTCACTTTTCTGCAATGTGCTCAGAGAAAAATGAGAAAGAAATAGTGAAATTTGATCATATTTTAAGTAATGCAAATGAGACATTGAAAGGAGGATGAACAACAACGCCTGTGATATCAGGTGTAATTATTAGGTGTTATCATTAGAGACTACGATAGTCTGTTTTATATGTGTGCGATAAACATTGACCTTGCCTAGCAACTTGCAACTGTGTCAAGGAATGAAGTTCTCTTAAAAACCAACAAATGAACAAAAAGACACTTAGATTTTATGGAATTCAGGTGCGTAAGAAGAATCGCTCACCTTTACTATTCTAACATGTTTACCTTAGTCCTTTCTGAAATACCAAATCCTGTTGGTTTACTTCTATTCCTTTCAAAAGCTAGCTGAACTTGAGTGTCTTGAATGACCAAGGATGCCTTTCTTTCACTAGTCTTCAAGTTATTAGCTTGTGACTTCTGCAGAAGAGGCACAAACCCAGAGAGTTATACTGCTGCTTTTTTTATTGTCTGCATAAATGAATAATCATTCTTGGCTGGCTTTTCTGAAGAATGGATGGTTAGGAAAAATAACATTCACAAGTAATAATACAGTAGCTAACTCTCAAAGAGATTTTACTGTGTTGAGGACTAGATCTGTACTGCAACAACCCACCAACTTTCACCATTTATAGTCCTAATTAATATTCTCCAAGACACTGGAGAAATACAATGCTCAAGTAATAAATTGAAATTAGGCCAGTATTTCCACCTATATATTTCTTTTTCTGAAATATCTTCAAATATCCTTTTTTTTTTTTTTTTCCTGTAAGCAGTGTCCTTCTACCAGTCCTTTTTTACCCTCTTATGAAATCTGTCTCAGACTGCCTTTCAGTCTTGTAGCACCAAGCTTTGGAAATAAAGAGCTCTTTATTCTATCAGAGAATACAATTCCATATGGGTCTTCCATCTCCATGAGATTGCTGCCCAGACCTTGGCAAAGGTAGTATCTCTAGAAGGCAAGGTGCTCTCTTTTACAAAGTCTCAGTAAATTTGAGAGAGGGCATACCTAGGAAACTTAACTTTATTCCTGTTCAAGCAACCTAAAATTACACAGGACAGAGAGGAATTACTTGCAGAATTAATTGAGTTGATTGGATCATGCAACGGAAGGGTCTATAGTAGGGAGACACAGGCTTACTCTACCCGCTTAGGTTAAGCAGTGTCATGGCAGTTTTTAAACGTCTACTCAGTAGACAATGTCTACTCAGTATTTAACTGATTAAGACTGGATTTTCTCATGAGAGTGTGGGCCTGTCCAGAAATTTGTGTAGGTTGCTGGTAGTTTAAGCCCCACTGACATTTCTGCATATGACTTGGCTACAATGAAGAATCAAGCCCTACTGCTCCTTTGCTGGGCTAAATGCAGAGACCACTAGGGGCATTATGAACAAATTCCTAGGAGTTCCATCTTTATATATTCTATAGATGAAAGTGGAACCTCTGGCCTGGGGAATTGAGCTATAACCTTGATACAACCCAAAATAAAACAAAAAAAGAGAAGGAGGGGAAAAAAAACCCAAAAAGGCACATAATATTTCTTTAAGGAAACAGCCTCTTGGGTTTTTTTCAGCTCAACCATTTACTGAAAATTTGACAATTTTATCAGTTTGGTGGAAAACAGCAGAGGATAACACATGCCATCCTCTCTAGGCAATGGTATGAGAAAGGCAGCTGGAATTACGGGATAGGAAAGTGGTGTAGTAAGAGTATTTGCTTCCTGTAAGGACTTTGCAGTAAGTGAAGCTCATTGACATAATGATCTAGGACACTGTGGAAATATTTACCTCTTTAAGATAGTTGTATTGTCAACAGGTCTTTCCAAACTTCTGAGGCCTGGCTTCACCAGCAGTACTTGCAGGGGTTTAGCTCCTTCTGACAACTTCTATTAGTTTGGGGAGCAGGATCCCACATTGCTCCTTGCAGCTGTGTCTGCAGTCAATTAGAAAGGACTGTGTCCGTTCCTGCAGTGTACTTTTCCTTTTCACATATGTGCTTAAACATTTCCATAGGGAAGAACAGTCTCCTTAAGGGTATATTTGGCCCTAGATACTTTAACCAAGAGTTCAGGTGAGGATATTTGATAGTATTAAAAGAAGTTCTTAACTAGAGAGAAACATTTTCCATCAGAGAGTGCTAACCGAATAAATTTTAACTATTTTGAAGAATCATGTTTATTTTTATATTTTTTTCATGGAGCACTGCTGAAATAAATGACTTCTTTTCATTGTCAGTTTGACCACTCTATTGTATAACTGGAGGGGAAAAAAAAAAGGGATGTTTTCAACTTGTCAAAATAAAGCATATCGACAACTCCATTTGTATATTCCCTGAAAAAAAGTTGCTCAAAATTTTCATTTTTGTAGAAATTTTCAGCCTACTCTTCCACTTGGGGAAAAGAAAAGCAGAATAAGGAAATTTAGCATCAAATGGGAATACTAAATTGTTACTAGAGTGTTAGCTGCATTTATCCCACTAGGTATTTCACCATTTCATTGCAAGATGTGTAGAATCCACTTCACTGAACTATCCTGAAGTTATTACAAGTAGCTCACTTCTGGTCAGGTAATCTGGGCAGATGATAACCCTTTTCCATGTAGATTCCTAAACGTATTGTAAACCTAAATTTACAGTAGTGAGAAGTTATCTGTGAAATAGTAAAATATTTAATATTTATGTATAGGTGTCACTCACAAGACTTTCATTGGAGAAATATTTCGCAGTTGATAATGAGATTTTAAGCAGGCTTACTGGACATAAACAATGATGTAATAGGAAATTATGTCTAAAACCTATCCAAGTTGTTTTGTTGGTTTTGTTGTTGTTGGTTTGTTTTGTTTGTGGGGTTTTGTTTTTCTTTTTTAGAATAATGCTGTTGTCAATAAGATAAAATTGTAAAGGAAACTAGGTTTTAGAGGAGTGTTGAATCTTGACGTAACAGCCATTAACTTGTTAATTCTTTTCTCCCAGTGTAATTCTTCTCTCCCATATTATTTAAAATGGATTTTATATTTTGCACTTCAGTATGTTGGCATGATAGTTGTGTAAAGTCAGGCTGCTTAGTATTCATCAGCATCGCCCAGTCTGACACCTCAGCTCTTAACTGAAAATGAAAGCTAAAATTGTATAATCAATCGTGTTTTCAAAACTTATTTTTGGATGGGAGTTATACTGCACAGAGGGTTGTAGGTAAAGGAGGTTGCGATATAATCTAACTTCAGCCATCTTAAATAGGGAGCAAAGAAAATTGTCAGTGTTTAATTCTTTTACTGGCAGCAGTCTGCTGGAAGAACAGTAACGGTTATTTTGCTAGTACTAGAGCAATGACAAGAGTAATGACACCTTTTTGAGTTTACATTTTTTGCATGCTACATTTCTGTAACTGATGCTTACACTTGCAACAGAAGCAGTAAATTATCATCTGGCTTGAACCTCTTTATCCACTAAAAATGTAAATACAATGACAATCGATATAGCCTCTGGAATAGCTTTTTAAAGGCACAGTCATGTGTTCTAGCTTTTGGAATCACTGCAGCAAAAAGGAGCAACCACTACTCTTTCTGTGCTATCTATCTGAGCTGTTGAGAACAGGGTCTCCTACTATTTGAAAAGTTTATAGAATCATCCATGAAAGGTTCTCAAATTTCCTTCTTTTTTTGGCTCATTAAAGTCTCAATTTACTGACCATCAGATCTCGTCTGTCTTCACAGGCTTTCCCCAAAAGAATGACTATCATGTTTTTCTTGTTTTAGACATTCACATAATTTTTATTTACATTAACTGCACTTTATGTGAAGTGGGAGTGCAGTGGCAATGAATGTAGGGCAGTTGTTGTTACGGTAATTTGTTTCTGGGTGTCTGTATTTTCATGTTTTCTGTAATTGATCTGGATAAAGATTGTCCTTTCAAAATGCTAGGAGTAAATGAGTACAAAGTAGAATTCATGTTCATATGAATTATTAAAGTAATTTCAGATCTGCACCATTGAAGTCAGAAGGATTTTACAATAAATGTCAAAGTCTGTAAATTGATATTTAATTGGTAAGTGTTACTTCTGGAAAGGAATCTAAAATTTCCTGACTGACTTGCAAGAGATTTGGGGACATGAAGGATGGTAGTGATCATGCGCTGTGTATGGCTCTGAGTTTGTAATAAGGCACCTGTACTAAGTACTGCACTTTTCAAAGGTGTTTTGCTTCTAAAACAGTGGAGTCGCTCATAGTTAAATTTGTAATATAAATTTCCTAATTTCAATTTTTAAGTCTAAGATTATTAATTAGGTAAGGTTTGATTTGGTTCATTGTTTCCAAAAGTATGTATATAAAAAAAAAGTTTTAGAAAAAGCAGAATTCTAAAAGTATATGTCAGTAAGGTATGTCCAAAGAGATTATTTCAATAAAGGACTACAGAAATAATATTTTAGAATATATTAACTCTCCCAGTATTACAGTGAAAAAATAATGTAAGTTCTGTTGCACTACAGCTTTTAGGATCTCTTGCACGTTCCCCCTGGGGGAGGCTACAGCCATTTTTTCAGTTATAAATTCTGAAGCTGATGCCAAGTCTAAGCTTAACATCAGCATCTTACCAACGCAGACCCTGCCCTTACTCTGATTTTTAGATATAGCTCATTGCTTTTCATGCTTTTATGCATGCTCCACACTAATGAGGAATTCAAGCTTCTGCAAGCATCTACGTTTGTAAAACAGTGTAAGTGATAAGGTATAAATGGCAAGTGTGTTCCTCTTTTAAGGAACGCCTCACAATGACTCACATAGAATTTACTTAGATAATGTGTCTCCTTAGTGTCTAACAGATATGTTAAATAATGAGTTAGTGAGATAAAGTGTGTGCTGAGCTCAGGACCTCAGCTGGATTGTTGTTGTGAAGCAGAAAGTGCTGGTTATCCTGAAAGATAAAAGGGAGCCATATGCAGGTTACATAATTGGTTGTTTAATCTATCTTTTAACATTTGGCAATAAACGGGCTTTTTTTTCTTTTGACAGAGTTCCAGTTCACAGAAGGCAAAAGAAATTAAAAGATGGTATCTTTAAGCTAGGTAACATCCATAGGTTCTCAGAATAGATCATAGAATCATAGAGTCATGGAATCATAGAATGGTTTGGGTTGGAAGGAATCTTAAAGATTATCTAGTTCCAACCCCCTGCCATAAGCAGGGACACCTCCCACCAGACCAGGTTGCTCAAGGCTGCATCTAGCCTGGTCTTGAACACTTCCCGGGATGGAGCATCCACAACTTCCTCAGGCAACCTGTTTCACTGTCTCACCACCCACACAGCATAGTGAAGAACTTCTTCCCTACATCTAATCTAAATCTCCCCCTCTTCCAGTTTAAAGCCATTATCCCTTGTCCTATCACTACAAGCCCTTGTAAAAAATGCCTCCCCAGCTTTCTTGTAGGCCACCTTCAGATACTGGAAGGCTGCAGTAAGGTGTCCCCAGAGTCTTCTCTTCTCCAGGCTGAACAACTCCAACTCTCTCAGCCTCTCCTTGTAGGAAAGATGTTCCAGCCCTCTGATCATCTTTGTGGCCCTCTTCTGGACCTACTCTAACAGATCTATGTCCCTCTTGTACTGGGAGCTCCACAGTTGGATGCAGTACTCCAGGTGGGGTCTCATGAGAGTGGAATAGAGGGGCAGAATCACCTCCTGCAAGCTGCTGACCACACTTCTTTTTATGCAGTCCAGGATACGGTTGGCTTTCTCGGCAGCACTTGCACATTGCTGGCTCATGTTGAGCTTTTCATCAATCAGCAACCCCAAGTCTTTCTCCTCAGGGCTTCTCTCAATCCACTCATTGCCCAGCCCATTGCTCATAGTACTTATTTTCTTTCTGATTGTTATTAGTATTTATTGTCAACTGTTGTTCTGATTACCAGTCCCTTGAACACCTTACAGTACAAGTGTGGTGTTATGATATACTCTTTAAGTTGGTTTCCAACATCAGAATACCGTGCTTGGAACAAGCACTTGTCTCATTTCCATGTGGGCCGCTGTGGCATTGTAAGTTATACAAAATAGGAAAGTACATAGTGGATCTGCAAATCTAGGAGATCCAGATGAACTGTAGCAGATCCACCATTGCTGTTGTACATATCGGACAATGGGTGAGCAAGACTGGGGACTGCACTATTGACTCTGTAGTCAACAGCTACCTAATAAACTGAAAACACGCAAAAGGGCTCCAAATGTTACTTCTGGGTCAGCACTGCAATGGTCACTACAGAGCAACTTGGCTTCTTTTCTTGCTAGTCTCAGGATAATTTGTCTTGAGTGTCAGAATGAGAATTTACATTGCAAACAGGACTGCTTGTGTCCAAGTCATAACAATTCGTCTTGAAACATGCAAAACAATCTGTTCTATGATCTCAAAAAAATCACCCATTTCTGGAATAAATGCTTTTTAAGAAAATCCTCTAAATATATATGAAGCAGCTAACATTATGTAAACTTCAAATAATAGTAAAATAAGTTGTACATAAGCTTCAAATTGAGTAATTGCTACATTTACGTACGTTATCTCTAAATGTCAACTTTGGTGTGCTATGAAAAAATTAAAAATGTTGTTCCTGTTCTGGAATATTCAATGACTCTTGGCTTTGGAGGAAAACCTGAGAAGATGAAAAGGAGAAGAATTTGCATGAATTACGGAGAGAGAGGAGCCTTGAGCACTTTTGATTCATTTCTGACATAAACATAGAATGAACAATATGAGCTACTGCAGAACACATATGCCTCAAGGCTACTTGTGAGGAGGCATGCTATTGCTTAGTAAACTCTTTTTTAATATGCAGTCCTATTTCTAAAATAAACAGCCAAGTAATAAATTTCCTTCTTTCTCTTATTGGTGAGTTGTCAGCTATACCAGAATGATGTTTTCCATCAAACCTTGATTATGTTATACTTTTTTTTCCTTAGGTATAGGATGCAAAGCCAGGGAAATGCTTCTCCTTTGGATAACTCAGGTCACCAGAATTGCTCTGCCTTTGTACTTTTTGCTCTCTTGTTCTTCCATGCTAGCTTGAAGTATGCTTTTTTCTTGAGGCTGTATTCTTCTTAGGCATGTAATGCTGTTGTGTAACCCAGATCCAGGGGTGTGAGGTTTTTTCCTTATTTATACCACTCAGTGTGATGCAGCTACTTTCTTCTCTTGTTTGGGAAGAAAAATCAACAGTAGTGCTGGAGCAGTGCTTTATAGACTCATTTAGATTGTAAAAGATATTTGAGATCAACAAGTCTAATGCTAAACATAACACTGCCAAGCCCACCACTAACCTATGTCGCTAAGTGCCAGATCTACAGGTCTTTTGAATACCTTCAGGTATGGCAGCTTCCCTGGGCAGTCTGTTCCAATACTCAACAACAGTTTTGGTGAACAAATTTTGCCTAATTTCCAATCTAAACCTCCCCTGGCGCAACTTGAGGTCATCTTCTCTCATCCTATTGCTTGTTACCTGGGAAAACAGACTGTCATCCACCTCACTAGAATCTCCTTTCAGGCAGGTGCTAAGGTCTCCCCTCAGGCTCCTTTTCTCAAGATTAAACAACCCCAGTTCCTTCAGCAACTTCTTGTAAGTCTTGTTCTCTAGTCCCTTCCCCAGCTTTGTTGTCCTTCTTTGGATACACTCCCACACCACAATGTCTTTTTTGTAGTGAGGGGTGCAAACTTGAACACAATATTCAAGGTGTGGCCTCACCATTGCTGAGTACATGGGGATGATCGCTTCCCTAGTCCTGCTGGCCACACTGTTCCTGATACAAGCCAGAATGCTGGTGGCCTTCTTGGCACACTGCTGGCTCAGTGTTCTGGTTTAACTGGCTAGCTAAATAGTTATTACTATGCTATACCAGCGCAGAAAGTAATCTAGTACTTTGCTGACTCTGACTCTGGTACATAACAAATTCTGAAAATGTTGCAAGCCTTATACAAAACCTGGATGGAAAATATGCCCAGTAAAAATGTTTCTTGCCAAACTTAGGAAATATTGGCTGCCAGGTAATATAAGAGTAGATGAATCACTGTTGCTACATGGTATTGTAATAACTGCTTTGTAATCTTAGTCAACTCACAGAACAACTGAAGTAATGTCCCTGAAATCTTTATTTACTTAAGTTCCAATTTTGATGTAGGAAAGGTCATTCCACTTTTATTCTTTTTGAAGATGTCATAGACTTCTCATTATTCATTTAACTGTCTATCTTCTGATTAACCTCTTAGCCATTTTTATTTGCAGAAATAGCTATATAATGAGCACAATACCAATAACTCAGATACCTGTTTTGTCATCTTTTAATTGTCACATCCCTGCTTTTTCACTAAGGAGAGGGTACAGTACAGTGCAGTTCCCTTCTGTCTTTTATAATTACATGTAAGATTTTCCCTGAGAGTCTTAAACTTTCCACTGTCAGCTTATACATTCTTCCAAGTTGCAAAGAATCTTGGCTAGCAGCTCAGAATTGGGCAATTTGCTGCTAAATCCCTGTTGAGGTCCCTGAGCTGATTGCTGAGACACTGTCACTCCCTTTTGTTTTCTCCTTAATATTGAACGATAGTTATTGGAGCAGTATTAAAAATTGAAGGAATATTTGTGGAGGTGGTTTTTATTTTGACCCTAACCTTCATTTGTGGTTACAATAAGCCTTCCTAGCTTAAGTAGTATGTGTATATATATATATATAGCACTTTCATTTAAAAAATTAAATTAAGAGCAATGCCAAGAGAGACAGCCAACACAGCATGGGCTTTGAGAAGTGGCAGTTAGACCTAAGTGCTGCTGTAGATAATTTTCATGTCTCAGCCTATGTCCAATTCTAAGTGCTGACAGAACAGAAGCTTTCAACAGTTTAATAAGTGCAATAAATTATAATATTTACAATGACATTGCTTGATAGATAAACACTAAGCATTTTCAATACTTTCACTTCATCCTAATTTTGCTGAGCAAAATTAAATAAATGACTGTGACTCTTGGTCTCTGCTTTTTTTCTGATGACCTGGCCAGTGAATGGCTGTAAGAGTTCTGTGGTGCTTTATCATGTTTTTTGACACTCTGGATCCACATGTGATTAAATGTTTGTGTTATGAACATACTTTCTTGTTTATATACACTTCTAAAAGATTATTTTTAAGTAAAAATTTTAACTGTTCTCCAGAGATCACAAGCTGATGTGAGAAACTGCTTGGTATCATTATTATAGGCATAATTCACAGCATCTGCTGGTTGCTGTAACTGATGTTAGAGAAACAGAAGTCAGGCTGATGAATAGGTGGTGCAGGACAGGGGAGGTGCCTCATGTGAATGTCTGCTGGGTGGATGTGAAGAAACCCAATGGGATATCGACCTGGCACCAGGAAACTGGGAAAATGATTTAAGAATAGCCTCAGTGGACTTCAGGTTAATCCAGCTGGGTGTAAATTCTGAATACATGGTGTGGTGCTGTGTCTGAGCTAATAAGCCCTAGCAGCATGACTCTGGGTAAGATTTTATAGCTATGAACTCTGCCCATGCGCTCAACTTGGTGAAGGTAGCCCTGAGGTAGTCACCAACTGTTGACACTTCAAAGTGTAGGCCTTCCAAGCTACCTTCTTACAACTCAGTAGGGAACTGAGGTTGATACATGCTCTGCTTTGCTCCTAAGTGAGTTCATAGTTGAATCTGAGGTATTCATTCTTGCTGTCATTCTAGTAAGCAATGAATGCAAAAATATTTCTTAACAATGATAAGCAACTTAGCAAGAGAGAAAAGCAATCAGTGGATGTAAAGCACATCATAGTAGCTTCCTCAAAGAGGAACACTCTTGATGTATTTAATATATTGATAGAAATTTAAATATATGCCTTCAAAAGAAATGAGTGCTTGACTTAATGTCTGTGATGCCATTTTTTATCTACCCATCAGAAAGGGCATTCATTTTAGGGACAGACTCAGAAATTCTGATACTCAGACGATGGCAACTTCCCAACTTTTGATAAAGCTGTCAGTAGTCTACTTCAGGTATCTAGAAATACTTTCAAGGGGCAAGAAACAAACGATAATTTTATGCTTGCTCTTTGCCAAAGGCTCAGTACTCCTAAATCAACAGCAGAGTGTACATACCTTGCAGAAAACTAATGAATGCAGGCAGTAATTAACTGACTATTTAAAATAGTGTTCTGAAAATGAGAAAGAAGTTTGAAGTCCACTCACAGGAAGGTATGTGCAATACCAGATCCCAAAACAAACATCTGTCAAATGATATTGGTACAATTCTTTACTAAAATAATTATTTTGTATCTTAAAATGATAGTATCTGTTACTTTTATTTGTAAATTTATGTATAATCCTCTACTGTTCTCTGCTTGTACAATCCTCTGTAGCAAGCTATCCATTTTTGTAACAAATATAATTTGCTTCTTCCTAGGTAATCAGAGATCTTTAAATAATAAAATGCTATACAACAAACACACATTTGTAGTGATTTTATAAAGTGGCTATCTACTTAAAGGGGAATATTCCTAACATACAGATAGTGGGAACTGTATTTAACTTTGCAATCTAAACCTATGGAAAGCCATGCTGGATTATCCCCAGGGTTTTATCTCATCTGCTGTTCTCCCTTAAGATGAAGAATTTCCCCAAACATTTCTAAGGAAGATGCAGGGAATATTTTTGCAAAGTTAATATATAAAAAGCTTTATTTCATCAGTAGAGAAATACTGAAAATCCATGAGGTAGATTCAAGAGAATGTGCCACAATGGTATCATGTGTTGCAAACATCCATGCTACATTTAAGATGGTGCATCCTATATGCAACAAAGTTGTATTATGTCAATTATAAACATTATAATCTACCTCTATAAATTTGTAATTAGCCATACTAAAGCATTTTGTTGCCCTTGGGTAATGAGATATCCCCAGCATGTTTATCTGGCATTGCACTGCATTTTAGAAACATCCTGGTGTTTTCAGCATATGCACTGCAAAGTGACCTTGGAATGACTCAAAATAAACAAACAAAAAGAAGAATTGTGAGAGTGCACATTGGAGATGGGATAATTATATTGCAGAATATCAATTAAATTAAAACCAAAAGTAATTCAGAAGTTATTTCATTTCTCACACCATGATGGTGGAATGGAAGGAGGAAACGGCCAGAGATTTCTAAGTCTCAAACTGCGTCTGCACTCCCCTAGGTATTCCTCCTGTCTTTTCTAAAAATATGTGGCCTATGAGAAAGTGGGTGTTATGGTTTGAGGCTTGGGGCCAGGACAGGCAGGGGCTGGACACCCTGAGGGTCCCAGGGGGGAAGCAGTTATTCCCTCCCCCTTCCTGTCCACACCGGATACTGGAGGCAGGAAGTGGTCTCCAGCGCGGGAGGGGAGAAGCTTGGAGCTGACCCTTCCATGCGGCCAGGAGCCATCTTCTCACCATTTCCTCATCCTCCAGTGAATCTGAAGCCATCCAACCTCTGGTTTTGTATTACATTGTATTTATTGTGTTTTCCCCCATCTTTGTATATATATCTACCTTCCCTTCTTGTTTTCTGTTCCCTGTTAAATTATATACATATATATCTTATTACTTTTTGCTAACTTCCAATATAGTGCAAAGTCTCTCTTTTTACTCCTGATCTGCCTTTTTGCCTATCTGCCTGGGGGGAACTAAGGGATAGGGAGGGGGGAGCACACTTTCTGTTCCGTGGGGGACCTGCCCTGAACCCCTAAACGGACACAGAACAGTGGGGTTTATTTCCTGCTTTTACAATTTTTGGTTCGCCTGAGAAATAGTGTCTCTTTTAAATAATCTTGTCTGATTTAGCATGCAGTGTTGATAGTTGTCCCAGCTAAACCACAACATACAGAGATTGTGATAATTTAGGATTTGTTCATTTTATTGATCTCAGTTACCTGACACAAATACTGGTTTTATTTAAGAAAAGACTTGTCTTATCAGTGTTTTGTTCAATGGCCCCTTTATCCTTCACTGTGTTTCCCAGTTCATAACTTAGAAACTGAAAAATCGTGATTATGAAGAAGGTGGCAAACTTGGTCAGAAAATGTTTCCTTTGGTATAGCAGGAGTGCCTAGAGTACTGTTCTTTGTAAAGATTTATTACAAAGTAGAAAAGAAGAGAATAGCGTGAGTCCAACAAGCAGGAGATGGTGTTAGGAAACTGCAGTGCAGCACTTGGACAGGCAAGTACAGTTACAGGACAAAGGTGAAAAAAGTCAAGACAGAATCAGGAAGAGATAAAGAGTTGTCATTAATCCAAAAGTGTTAGTGTTGCCTAGCATTCACCTGGAGTCACTGGGTTTAGGCAGAAGGAAATTTGCATTTTGCAAACAAGCGTATGTCATTCTAAAATGAATTAGTAATTTTGTTTTTCTTCCGTTTCAGAATTACATGGAAATAAAAGAATATTTAAAAGCATCTAGCAGCTGAGAAATTTTAGCAGCTCTGTATGATTGTATGGTTTGATGTATTTTCTTTTCCTTAAGGGAAACTCAGGTTACATATAACAAATGAGAATCCATAAATAGACATAGTATGGCAAAATTCAAGCATGGGGAGCAGGTAGGAACTGTGGAGCGTAATGTTGTGAAGGAAATACTGCACATTCTTAGGATTGATTTGTTTATTTATTATGAAGATATGCAGACTCACATCTACTCTTGAGGATATTGGAGAAGGATCTGCAACCCCTTTCCAACCACAGATGAATGCCTAAGGCAGTTCACTACAGGATCACAAACCTTCCTATGCTCTCTTTCTGTTGCAGTGAATCCTTATTTCTTATCTACAGAGTGAAATGTCCACAACAGGCAAAAATGAGAGTGCCAGTCAGCCCAGAAGATAAATAAGCATATTTTTTGCATCAGTTCTCTGCAACTGTATTGGATTATGAGCTCATTACATTTTCCAAAGTCCTTGGTTCTTTGATTCTGAGAGTGCAGTAATTGTCACAAAAGATTTTGTTCATTTTAGGAATCTTCTGCAGAGGAAATGATATATTCTGGTGGCCTTTAGTGTGACAAGGTGGGCGTAAACAGAGAGGTGAACTTTGTTGTTGGAACATTCCTACATAAGTATTAGTTTAAAAGTCTTCTGATTGCTAGCATCTATTGCCAGGAAAAAAAAAAAAAAAAAAAAAAAGAAGGAATAAGGAGCACATAGCTGGATAAATAGCCCTTCTAGGAAGTTTCAATATAGCCATGAAATTTCTCTATTAATATAGAAGAAAGGAAAATCATAAGTGTTCCAGCAAGCATGAACTAAAAGCAACAAAATATAACTTTGCACCATCAGGCATGCCTACAGTGCCACTGCCTGTGGCATTCACCAAATTCTTTGATTATTTGTCTTCCTGTGACATAACACTACCCTAGAGTTTGCAAATCTGCTTTGGGGGTACATCACCTCTGCATAGACATATAAACTGAAGTAGCTTGAGAATTGTATAAAGAATTGATGAACACATTTGTTAGTATTACTGCTTCTTTTAAAACAGACCTAAACACATGTGACAGCCTTTACAAAAATGGGCCCACTGAGTTCACAAAATAAAATCATATGGCATATAGTTTAAAAAATCCAGACAGCATATTTTTTGCCTAAAAGAGATTCAAATAAAAGACCAACCACAAAAGAGTGTTAAGAGCAGCTGTTTAGGTTTCTGGGAAGACTATTAGTTTGTCAAATTCATTATCTTCCTTTTCCCATGTCCTTTTAATCTTAGTGCCTTTTCTTCTGTATTCTTTTTAATTCACTTCAAGCTTATTTAATTTTGTTTGTGTAAAGATCATAGGATATGAGTTTTCCTATGCTACATTTTGCTTGGTGTGAAAGGTGTACTTCAGAAACCTTTACAGAGAGAATTAAGAAACCCACTAGCATGCATCTCAGCAATTGAAACAAAAACAATTCCTTTGTTGTCCCTTATTCCATGCAGATTTTCTTTGTAAAATGTTTTGTGTTAAGAAGTGGCTTTTCTCGTTTGTGTAGTAGACTCACAAAATGCAGTGTTTTTCTGCATTTTGACCATCTCACTAAAAAAAAGGGCATAACTTTGCCCTAGTATCTGAGGTTATGCTCTCTTGGAGTAGGGAATCCTGGTTCCTAGTCCTTAGCCAGAAATATAATCATATAACTAATTATACCTTCAGCACTGAAGAAGAAGAGATATGGACGCCATCTATACGGACCCTGCAAGGCCTTTGACAGAGTTCCCCACAACATCCTTCTCTCTAAGTTGGAGAAATACAGGTTTGATGGGTGGACTGTTCAGTGGATAAGAAACTGACTGGATGGTCACATCCAGGGAGTAGTGGTCAATGGCTTGACGTCCAGAGGGAAAACGGTGACAAGTGGTGTTCCTTGGAGATCCATACTGAGACCAGTGTTGTTTAATATCTTCATTAAAAACATTGACAGTGGCATGGAGTGCACCCTCAGCAGGTTTGCTGATGATGCCAAGCTGGGTGGAACAGTTGATACAGCAGAGGGACGGGATGCCATCCAGAGGGACCTGGACAGACGGGAGAGGTGGGCCCACGTGAACCTCATGAGATTCAACAAGGCCAGGTGCAGGGTCCTGCACCTGGGCCAGGGCAACCAGCATTATCAATATAGGCTGGGAGAGGACAAGCTAGAGAGCAGCCCTGTGGAAAAAGGCTTGAGGGTACTAGAAGACGAAAAGCTGAACATGAGCCACCAATGTGCAATTGCAGCCCAGAAGGCCAATCACATCCTGGGCTGCATCAAAAGAAGTGTGGCCAGCAGATCAAGAGAGGTGATTCTGCCCCGCTACTCTGCCCTGGTGAGACCTCACCTGGAGTGCTGCGTCCAGCTCTGGAGCCCCCAACACAAGAAGGACGTGGACCTGTTGGAGCATGTTCAGAGGAGAGCCACGAAAATTATCAGAGGACTGGAGCATCTCTCCTAGGATGACAGGCTTAGAGAGCTGGGGTTGTTCAGCCTGGAGAAGAGAAGGCTCCAGGGAGACCTTATAACTACCTGAAAGGGCCCTATGGGAAGGTAGGGGAGGATCTGTTGACAAGGGTTTGTAGCGATAGGACGAGGGGTAGTGGTTTTAAGCTAGAAAAGGGTAGATTTCGGTGGGACATTAGGAAAAAGTTCTTTAATATGAGGGTGGTTGTTCACTGGAACAGGTTGCCCAGAGAGGTGGTGCAGGCCTCATCCTTGGAGGCATTCAAGGTCAGGCTTGATGGGGATCTGAGCAACCTAACCTAGTTAGAGATGTCCCTGCTTCTTGTAGGGGGGTTGGACTAGATGATCTTTAGAGGACTCAGGAATGGAGGCTCTGCTTTTCTCTCCAGCGAGGCTTTGTTCAGTCATATTTTGGTCTTTATTATCTGACTTCGACAACTTCTACTCTACACCATTAAACAACAGAAGTTCAACTACTTTGTAGAGACAGAAACCTCTGACTGAGATTCCTTATTGTAACTCAATTTAAACTCAAAGCAAGCACTAAGGCTAGAGAGTGAATTATGCATGTGGTGGGATGATCAAGGGAGTAGGGTTTTAACAACACACATAGCACACAACAATACTTTTGGGGATCTACACAGAAAAATAACTTTTTTTTATACTTACTACACCCCCTAAAAAGGCAAAGGGGAGGCAATGAAAAACATCAAACTTACTTTATTTCTAATGCAGCTGTTTTTTAGTAAGTAGGTGCTGAAACAGGGCTCTGCCATAAGGCAGTGTTTCTCTGGCACTGAGCTCATGTTCATGCAGAGAGTTTTACATGCAGGTGAAAGGATCCCTTCAACCTGTGGCATCTGAGAATGGGCCAAGCTTTTAGGCCAGCTACACTGATAGTGTTTCCCAGCATCTTATAACTTATGAGACTGTTAAGTATTAAGACTCTTATCTTTTACTTTTATAAAGCTATACTATTCATGCATCTCTTATATGTAATATTTACATTCAATTTTTTCTGGGTCATTTGAGATATTCAAGAATATTTTCAGAAAAGCTGTGAGGCTGGTTCCTTGTTCATGTCTTGAGATCACCACTGACTTCCAGTTCAGAAAATGCTTCTAAAACTACTCCAAATAAAAAGTACTCCCATGACTTTAGAATGCTGACATAGCCTCTATCTATTTGTTAGACATAGTTGAAGTGCTGTGGCCTGAGCTGTGGGCCCCAAGTTGGAGCTGACCTGTGGATGAGTCACAGCCTAGCAGAATGCTTTGTTTTTCTTATTGGCTTCATGTTCCAGAGGCAGAACCTGACCAACCTGTGTTTTTGTGGCTCTGCCCTCAGCCAGGTAGTCATGGTTGGGGCGGTGGGTGAGGCCAGGATTGTATCGGCCAGGGGCCGATGGGTTGTGGGGCTTCCTGTTGGGTGTGGATTCTGTTGGGGCTGGTGACACCATCTCTGGGTGGTGTCCTTCCATGTGAAGGGCCACTGAGGGAGACATCTCTGTCCATTGTGTCCAGCAGGCAATGCTGGCACAACAGTGGGTAGTAGAGGAGCTGGGCCCACAAAAACCTATGGCAGGACTGTGGGAAAGACTTCTGAGGGGATGTTGCTGAGTTCAACATTGGCCTCTGGCATTAGGCAGCTAATGGCAGCATAAAATGATGATGGCTGAATCAGCACAACACATGGTGAAAGTGATAAGGTTTTCTTCATATTATCTGATAAATCAGTTAAGTATTGATCTGGAATGTCCATTTGTCTCCAGCTCAAACATAATTCAGTATTGACCTGCTGCCCTGTACAAGGCAAAATACCTAGCTCTGTCTGTTCACATGGCTTGATCATAAACACATTCTCGGATCAGACTAACAAGCGCTACAGCTTGTAAGAAGCATATTTCTTGAGGTAAAAGAACCCAGCACCCAACCTAGATTCTTTTGTACCTTCTCATTCAATGTCCAAGTATATTCAAACTTAATGTTAGGTAAGCAAGGCTCTCTTCCTTGAATACTTGTAGGCTATATATCAGAAAGAGAGACATGTTAATAGCTTCTGAAAATCAGTGACTAAAGGAAGTAGGGAGAGAATATTGGTTTTCTTCACTTTTACTTTTTTAAAATACTGAATAGCATTCTTACAGTGACGTTGATGAAGCCACCTGTCAGTGAGAAATTAAAATCTATTCAGAATAAGAAGCCTGTTAGCACTTTACAGCGATTACATGGAACAAAATGTTTTACCTCGTATTGGCAGATTCCTAAGTTCTTTTTGTTCTGTTAAATAAAAAAGGCTCATATCCCATTACAATTGGCTTTTAATGCATTATGCAAAAAGAGATTTCACAGAAATAAATAGATTAAGAGAGTACTATTCAGAGCAAAAATATGAGTGGCTGAATAGAATAGTACTAAAATCCTCATGCGCACACACAGAAGATACAGTTTTGTGTCTTAGAGTTTGCCTTAACGTCAATTAAGTTACTGAAACTGGTTGTGGCAGAACAGTTTAGGCCTTTCTCCATATGTTTTTTTCTCCATAAAAAATAGATTTTTCTATTGGCTGTGTGTTTTGTTTCATTTGCAGAGGTCCCATTTATCTCAGAAGACCATGAATTGACTTTTGTTTGCATTTCTCTTAAGATACATCTTGGATACCCAAAATCCACATTGGAGAAGCAGGCCTAGCTGGTCTTTTTTACTCTCATCTTCTTCCCTGTGAGAGAAAAATGTACTCATTGTTTTAATTACATACTTGTAATTTCCAACTTCAGTCTTATGAGATATAGAACTTCATATATTACTTTCCTCCACCCTAAGATATAAGTCTATACCTTCTATTAGAGATCAGTTTCTCTAGAATAGATTTTTTTCTATTCAATTCTTTTTGTCCTCTTTTGACAAATACTGCAGAAGAATTTCCTCAGAAGTACCAAATTATGAGCTGTGCAGAACGAAAATGAACCAAGAACTCTCTACAAGTGTCTTCTAGAAAGTGCTGCATAGCATCAGTTTTGTCTTCATGTCTGCCTCCCCTTTCCTGCAGCACTGGAAAAGGTTAAAATATTTGACTTAGTGGTCAGATATTGATGCATTTCATAATGACATAGGGATCCTATGGGTATGTAACTCCTTTAACTAGATTTTTGTTCTATATCCATTTTTTTGGTGGATGGAATAATTAACCATAAAGCAGTGTTTTATATGTTGTTAAATAAAGCTGATGACAAGAAAAGGATCCATTCTTTTCTTAAAATTCTTGGGAACTGAAAGAATGTGTTTGCAGAGGGATACTATTGACATTTTGGTCTGTTTAGGTATTGCCAATAGAACAACATGGAATGTAAAATCTAGCTGATTAGTTAGACTAAAAACTTAAGTATCTTATTTTAATTTATGAACTGTCTAAATTAGCTATTTAAAGCTTGTGCATGTACTTCCAACTGAAAAAAAATTTCTGCATGGTACTTGTCTTTTGTGTAAGCGGAAAGAGGTAGCAACTTCTCAGCTGGCATTTTTCTTAATATGACATTTTTATGTGAATGAGTTTTCAGAACATGCGATGTGCATACTCCAAGATTAATACAGAAACACAGTGAGAAAACAGCCATTTGCTTGCATTTTAAATGTAGTTTGGATTGACTGTAGTTGAATTAAATACAGAGAAGATAGCATTGCAAATGAATGAAATAGCAGGAAAATCTAATTTGATTTAATAACTTGTAGTTTAATTTAATCAGTATTAACAGGTATCTAAAAATACATATACTGACATTTAGAAAAATGCTCCAATTTTTTGCTAAATCATACTGTTTGTCAAGAGCTAGGTTTTGATCCTACTGTGGATAACATTCCAATGAAATTAGTCAGTTTGTATAGTAAAGCGGCATTCAGTGTGAGTAAACATATCATAATATGTGTGTTTAATACCTATAAGGGATTAAACACACTTATTTTAATCCCTGTAAGGGATGTTTTAAATTTTACTTACCTTACTTGTATGAATTTAATAGTACTATAGTATGTAATACATCAACAACTTTAGTTCACATAGATTTTTGAAGTAAATGTGGTTTTTCATGTTGAAGTCCCATGTATTAAGATTTGTTACATATTTGATATGCTGTTCACAAGATTCTGCTTACTTCTGAAAAGGATGCAAAAGCTTTGGTTCCTCCCCATCCCCATATTGCCTGCATTCAGAATGCTGTTAGCAATCATCATACCAGTTAATATGAAGGGAAAACTGCTATCAGTCTCTAGCTGTCACAAAAAACAAGTAAGCAAATGTCCTGTAAATATAAAAAGTGATATGCATAATAATGCATCCTACGATGTTTGACAGGGAGTGAACAACCTCAACTGGTATTTCTAAGCTCACCTGATCACAGCATGCAGATGACAAATGTCAGCAAAAATGGGACACTTATGCTATCTTTGTTCCTGACTTGAAAAAATATAGCTGTATTTAACTAAATTCTGCATTTTGACTCTTTCTGTGTGAGCTTGAATAAATTTTCGAATCATGACATTGACAACATTGATTATACATTTTCTGAAAACATGGTCCCCTTGCAACCTAATTAAAGTTTCTATTTGCCCTTAAAATAAATGGAGAAATTAAATTTCATTCTTTGCTTCTAATTTCTACAGCACTCATATTTTTATCGAGGAAATTTTTGCACATTTGCTTGCTGCAAAATAGCTCAGTTTGAAGCTCAGATCAAATACTTAAACATTTACTTGATACTCAAATGACATAAATGTTTAATCAAATAATATGCTGAATAACTAGTATGTGGTGATCGGTGTTAATTTACTACACAGATCTATCTTGAAAGTGTTTAAGTAAGACAAAATTCAGACTGCAAATAAAAACAAATTCTAGATAGTCACTTTGTTGTTTCCTTGGTGACATGATACCAAGCTTACATCCAGCACCAGGTATTTACCATCTCCATTTCAAATCATAATGTAAAGAATATTAATTACATCTCTGCTGTGTTTGATTCTGTAAATTCCTGATTGTATTAATATTATGTGGGAAGAAATGAGCATCGAAAACACATTAATCTGGGAAGAATTAGCCCTAGTTCCAATCACTTTCAGGAATTGAAGGAGGTTTTTAATGGGTTTCACCTGGTGTCCTTGCTGTGGAATTTTCAGCATTGAAGAGATTTTAAAATATCTACATATATGAGGGATTTGGAGAGCATCAAAAAAAGTAACTGTTTGTCTTAGCAAAAAAACCTTTGTCTTAATAAATATAGCAACAAGCTAAAATGTCCCCTTTATAAAAAGACAGAAATCTCTATAAGCAAAAACGTTTAATATTTCTATACTTGACCTTTCACATGTCTAATTCTTGTGGGTCCCTTTAGTTGTATCCACTTTGCACCAGCAGAACAGTTACAACCTTCATAACCAAACAGCAAACTCAAACGAAGAGATCCATAATTAAGGGATCACCTGTAAGTAATATTGGTGATAAGCCAGTTAATTGGGTGCCAGTTTTGACTGTGTCTGGTGCTACCTAAGTGGCAAAGATGTTGTCACATACCAACAGTTGCTTAAAGGAGTGGCAATAGTTTGGAATTAGAGACTTTCTCACCTATGCATATTGCATTCTATGTTTTGGTAGTTGGCAACAGTGTAATCTTTACTATTTGTATCTGTGTGTACATTAGGACAATCCATAACATTCTTCCGAGCTAAAGAACAACTAACCATAGATGAGAGCTTGGGAGAAAAATTCAACCTGTGTTACACCTAACATTTTCTGTAATGGTATTTTTAGTTATAATAGCTACAGAGTAGATTGGCGTTTCTTTTCTAAGAGAAGCCAGTATGCGATTAACAGCTCAGGCTGTATTTTTGGATGTTATGGTGCAGATTCATCCTTGTTTTTCATCTGTTCTGCTGTGAGCTACTAATTATGTTACTGAAGTATTAAGTGGCAATTTTCATCTGCACTGTTTCTCTATCACTAATTTATATATCATGCATATCTCTCTAGTCTTCACAGAAGCTGCTGTTTAATTTTTCACTAGATAAAGAATGGAGTCAGATTCTGTGATACATATACGGCTTCCTTTCTATTTTTAAGTCAATTCCATAGAGTGGACTGTTAAATTGTCATAAACTGTGAAAAGCAAAATGGGATAGAGTGATAACTCACAATGTCATAAAACTTCTAATTTTTATGTGGTCTATTTTATAAGATTGAAATTGCCATTAATTTTTACAACTTTTATGTAAGATGCTTTTCATGATGCTCAGTTGTGTTTAAATAATTTGCAGGGGGAGATAGTGGAATATTGGAATCATACGGAAAATATAACTTTTGGGGTTTACCTACTTTAGTGCTACTGAGCAAGTGGCAGCTTTTTTAATTAGAAAACAAGTGTTTGAACAAAGGAAGGTTCTTCAGGGTATTAAAATATTTATATGTGAACAAAGATCATTCTATGGCATTTTAACATCTGTTTAAAACTTTCATCATCAGAACGCAAGCACATTCAGTATCGTGAGGTCAGTCATATAGCGTGAATATATTTGTCATTTGTGACTTAATTTATTGAATTTTGTCTGATGAGTATAACCAGTACAAAATGTAAACCTAAGGCAGTATTCCTAAGAAGAAATAAATCATGCTAACAAAGTAAGCACAGTTGTTAATGTAGTGATATAATCACTCACCTTCATTAAAAACAATAAAGAATGTTGATGTAGTATCATATTTTTTCATTTAGCCTGAGTTGCTATAGCAACCATAGGACTCTTAAGATCACATTTTAATTAATAATCTCCTAGTAATCTATTCTAACAAATGCTTGCCATAAATACATAGTATTCTGGTGTGCATATTAAATGCAGAGGAGTTTGGTAAATATACTGGTCACTAGAAATTTAGTATACTTGTAGGAGGGTTGCTAAAGAAGTTTCTTCACCTTAGATTTCTCATAGCAGAGTCTCAGGCATCAAATCTTATAAAAATAATTTATTCATATGGTATGGCAGAAAAACACCTCAAGCTAGGTGCCTCTGGATAAGAACCCCTTTCATTTGTTTACCTGTGACTTTTAAGGCCTCACAATTAATTCCATGTATCTGTTCATGTGACATACACATGACCACCCATCCAATCAGGTTCTGGTGGTTACTGCTGCTTCTTATTGGTTGGCTCTGTACTTATTCCCCACGAGAGTCTCTGTTTGTTCTTTGCTTTTGTCTCTTTTGAAATCAGCATATAATAAGACGGTAAGAATACATGCTACATTTGTCTACAGGACTGCAGAAATACTGTCACCCCTTTGTATATTAGGTGCAGATTTCATGGCTAGTGAATTCAGGAGTGATTACTGTATAAACAGAATCAGGGACCATGAAGCATGTTAATCAGAAAATTGCATGTATTCCTGAGAACTAAATATCCAGTTAGGTTGTTTTGCATTTAAGGAGCTCTAAAACCAGCCAAAAAATTAGGAAATTTTAAACAGAAAATCTTAAAATACATCCATAAATCACATCATGAATTTTTATTGTGGGTAGTAGGTATGGTTAGAAGTATGTATTGAAATAAGTACACTGGAAAGTTACCTGAAGCTGTCCATTTGTCACAAATGTCAGCTTCTACTGGAAAAACATCTGAGGAAGAAGGTGGTTACAATAGAAAATTTGTATCCACTACTACTACTCATGCCATCTCAGAATGTAACACAAGTAGCAGAAGTAAATTTCATAATACAGCGTATACTGTAAAAGCTTAAAATATCATCACTAAATTGGTTTCCTGAATACTATTCAGAAATATTTACTTTGGTGAATGGCAAGCCTGCATTCCTGCCAGTCAACAGATAAGTACATATTTGCATATCTTCAACTTTTGATCTTCACACTGTTTAAAAATTCTGGAATTTCTGACTCCTTATAGTTTGCAATATTTTCTGGAAAGGGTGTGGAATAAACATTTCAAGTATCGTAGATTTATCCAATGTGATGGAGCAATAATCTCTTGTCTTCAAGTAATTTTGATAAACACGTTGAACTACCCTGCTTGCCTTCAAACCAATATGGAGTACTGGCTAAAGGTTTCTACCAGGCTATATTTCTCAGTTCAATATAGTAGGACTTCCTTAGTAATAATTGTGCTAACATGTAGCTACATTTTATGATATAACTATTGTACTACATCTACAGTTAAGTATTCATGTAAGGAGCGTGTTCAAGTAGGAAATCAAGAAATAATATCTGTATATAGGCCAGACTAGGCCGAAATAGAAAATCAGTGATTGGATAGTTGCTGGATGATTTAGTTCAGTCTCTCTGTTGCAGTAAATGATCTAATGATAGATACAAATATTTCAAACTGATTTGATTAGGACATTTAATACTGTGCAATTCCAATGCAATATAATTCAATATCCTCTGAGCAATTCATTAGCTGCTTAATTAATTGCACTAGTGACATTGTCCAGCGTTTTACTGTTAGTGACAGAAGATTAGGTTGAAGTAACATTCAGCCTACAATCTATTCATATAAAAATTCAGTAAGATTATTCCAAGATACCATCTGCAATAAAAGCAGCTATAAATATCTGTCACAGACCATAATGAATTCACTTAATTGAAAACAATGTTACTAAGAATTTTTTAAAGTTAAATAAACAGAGTCACATGCTTTCTGGTTATGCTAGTATTTAGGGTAGTAATGCTTTTTGCTTTTTTTGTTGTTGAGTTGGAACACATTTTAGATTCAGAAAAACATTTTAAAAAAGACAATAAATCTAATCTGAAATATCAGAGAAGTATACTATGATATGTTATACTGAATCTGAATATCCTCTAATGGTGGCACTGAATGTGGAAAGCATTTTGCCATTTCCAATGGCAAAGTTTAAAAAAAAAAAAAGACAGGAAAATACCCCAAGAACAAAACTCAAGCCAGGTCAGAATACATAAACTTCTCTCTTCTTCCCAGCACAAAACACTGCTTTGAGAAGGTTCTTTATTGTTGTATGGTTGTGGTAGACCACCATAGTTTCATAATTAATTTAAGAAAAAAAATGCATCTATTTATATTATAGTCCTTTGCAGTTTACACACAGTATTCCATGAAAAACAATAATTTTATTTAGTTTTCTTTGTATTTGTATTCTACTTAAAGTTTGAAAAAACCTACAAGAAGAACTTCACATTGAACTTCATGTTCTGCATTTATATTCTGTCTAGATGTGGAATCTGAGTGACCAAATTTTTCAAAAACCTGTGGAACATCATGGCAAAATAGGAGCTGCTAGGATCTGAACACTATTGAAAATATGGCTGTTTTCTTCAGATGTCTACACAAGCTGTAAAACTTTATTTTTATTATTTCAAGATAGATGTAAAGTTAGGCCAAGCTGTTATCTCCAACTGAAAATTTAGAGGGTTTCTATAGTACAATGAAAGGTTAAATACAGGCTAACCTCATGTTGTGGTTTAAGCCCAGCTGACAATTAAGTGTCACAAAACCACTTGAGCATTCCTCCTCTCTCCCTGGTGGAATGGGGAGAAGAATTGGAGAATCAAAACCAAACAAAACTCATGGATTGAGATAAGAACAATATAATTGAAATAAAAAGAAAGAAATAATAATAGTAATAATAATTGTAACAAAAAGCAAGATAACAAAAAGAGAGATAAATAAAACCACAGAAAGGCAAGTGTTGCACAATGCAAATGCTCACCACTTGCTGAGCCAAGCCCTGAGCCAATGCTCAGCCAATCCCTGAGCAGCAATCCCCCCTCCAGTCCAATTCTCTCCCAGTTTATATACTGGCAGGACTTGGGTCAGCCGTCCTGGCTGTGTCCCCTCACAGCTTCTTGTATGCCCCAAAGCCTACTCACTGGCAAGGCAAGAGAAACTGAAAAATCCTTGACTTAGTATAAACACTACTTAGCAACAACTAAAAACATCAGTGTTATCTACGTAATTCTCATGCTAAATCCAAAAAGCAACACTAGACCAGCTAGTAGGAAGAAAATTAACTTTATCTCAGCTGAAACCAGGACACCTCCTCTGGTTTAGCAAAAGAGATTGAGGGAAGCATTCAGAAAATGCTAAACAGTTAATGATGTTTCATGTACTGATGTAATGATCATACAGCCTGGACAAAAAATGTCGTACGGAATGGGTTACAGATACACATTTGTACAGGGTGCAGAAAACTCTTTCAGTAAATGTTAAGTAAAATTTTTATGTCAAATTTTGTTCTAGTGCCTGCAAAAAGCAATCTGTGCTAGCAATTTAACTATGTGAATAATAATTAAAATAAATATCTGATTAGCAATTGAATTAAGAATGTAGGAGTGTCTGCATGTATATGAATGTCTATAAAAATAAACTCTAAATCACAAGAAGCTTTAAGCAGTGTTTAGAAATTGTTTGATGATGATGCAGAAGCAAACAATTTTTTATCTTTTTCAAAACATTGGCTTTAATATAGAGCAAGGTTTTTTCCCCTTTTGTGATACCCTTAGGCCACCAGGATAAAAGTAGTATCATTAGTGATCTCCAGCAAGTGAGTAAACATTGGGGAAGCTGGTATCAGAGTGTTACAATTTTTTGACCACCTGCTGTTACAACAGATGACATTTTCCCTTTTAATTGGCTGGGGAGGGTGGGGAAAAATCCTATCTAGGAAGATGGAAAGTAAAATTTGACACGAATTTGGCATTGAGTTTATTCCTTGTATCTTGCAGAATTCAAATTTTTGAGATGTGTTCCTTGAAATTGTATTTTCTT
The DNA here is from genome assembly GCA_013400335.1 of Eurystomus gularis. Lineage (NCBI taxonomy): Eukaryota > Metazoa > Chordata > Aves > Coraciiformes > Coraciidae > Eurystomus > Eurystomus gularis. The sequence goes on from VZZY01022923.1 coordinate 71,659, forward strand.
TTGTGTTTTGGGGGGTTTGTTGGTTTTGGCTTCTGGGTTGGTTTTTTTTTTTTCTTACTTTTTGGTTTTGGTCATTTATTCAAAGGCTTTTATTTCAATGTTGTCTAAATTTCCTTGCCAGGAAGAAGAATTTTCGTGCAGTCAAGTAGATCAGGGTCTAGGATCATTATACGTTGTTTAAAGTGGTTTTTTAAAGGTCTAAGGGCCTTTATGTCATACTAAAGGTATTCATTTTATTTCTGGTTTCATTTATGATTTCTTCATTAAATGTAGAATTTCCTGCTACACAGTACATGGACTTTTTCATTCTCTAATAAAAGCCTTTTTTCAGTCTAGCCATTACATGTTTCAGCAGTACAGGGTTGTGTGAAACATAAAAGCCTGCAGTATCCCTGCTACATTCTACTGCTCTGTTATTAGCATTAATATGGTTTTTGACAATCTTATGACCATATTTAGTATCAGTCACAGTCACATGTAGTTCTACTCTGTCTAGGATATCTCTCCTACCTTGTCTTCCCTAGAAGACTCATGCTTAGCTTGTTCAAGTTGAGCATGTAACCATTTCTTCTGATTTTTGCTCAGTCACAAGGTCTAGAGTTGCTCAATGTTTGAATCAGAAATTACATGCTGTTCATCACGTCAGAGCAGTCAACCATATAAATGTGAAAATGAGCCACTGCAGTCTTTGTTATTTCAGTACCTCTAATAATAACAATTTACTCTATTGAAATTAAATTATATGAAGAAAAGAATATGTTGGAACAATGTCACTGTTAAGGGTAGGGCCATGTAATTACTGTAACTTGGATATTATTAAGCTTTTGTGACATGTAAAAGCCATTTACAAGACAAATGTAAAACTTAAGTCTGCTGTTTACCATCCTCCTGTGCCCTTGCTTTTATAATCAAATTAGTATCAATGGAAAGTAGTTTAAATTTTAATATGAAGAAGGTGTTTCTACACCTACAGGTCTTTTAAGTCAATATGAAATACTTCAGCTACTCACTTCCATGCACGATGTACCATGCAGGTGATAGAAGGCAAAGAACTTCACTGTATAAAGACCTTTAGCTGTTATTAGATTGACCAGAAAGCAAGTTCGTAGGCAGGTTGTACCATCTCTACAGAAAGTAAGCTGTACCTCTGTGATTATCTTATAAATAGTTCTTACAGGTTTAATGTGATCTAATTTTTAGTAAATGCATGAATTGACCCATAGGTGCAATATTACTCAAATACCATTTTACAACCTTTAACCAAGACCTACATGTTTTCCCAATAACCATACATGCATATATTTGAATTTTATTATAAAATAGTTGGCATTTAAAATTTCATTTTGAATGTCTGTGTTGGTTTAGTAAAAGCTGCGGCAGGGGCTGCGGGGTAGCCGAGCCACGTGGCTGCGCCACTGCTCCCCGCCCCCTCCCCTCTGCCACGGGCTGCGGAAAGAGAAATTAAAAAAGTTTTAAAGTGCGTTATTGAGTTGAGATAAGGAAGG
>VZZY01022924.1:0-29507 GCA_013400335.1 Eurystomus gularis
CTCCCACAAGAACAAGGTCTTGTCCAGTGTATGGCAGTGAACTCTAATGATCACAGCATCCAGCTCTGATACACATTTCTTTGCAATTCTTGCAACAAGTCACTAGAAGGTATACATTTTTCTTCTGATATTGAAGAGAGGGGAAGCTGAGGGTCAGAAATGAAAAATATGCATCCTGATCATCTTAGACTGCTAGTAAGACTCAGAAGAGACCCTCAAACCACTGAGTCTCCAACAGGTGCGAGAATAAAATACGATAGTATGGAAATTATCCATTAAGGCTTTGTCAAAAAAACTTTTTTTTTCATATTTAGATGCTAAAAATGCTATTTCACACAATTAATAGTCATGTATTCCTTTTCCAAATAATTGTCTGTGCATTACATGTTACTGAATTGTTGATTCCTATGTATTGTTATCCAAGTGAAAGCAGCTTTGATTTACGAAAAAATTATAAAGAAATGTTGGCAACTGCAGGTGCAGTGACATGCCTGGTAGATTGCGTTCCAGAGAACCATCCTCAAAATGGTGTTTTATGAAGTCATGTTTTGAAGGATTACTGGAGGAGTTCTGACATCTCACTTCAGGAACAGGGAAGAACTGAAATGCAGAACGACAACCAATTTCATTTTATGAGCATACTTGCAGAAGGTCCAAATTGTGCTGAGCAGTGGCAATGCCATGAAAAAAAGCCATATAAGAAGAACATGTTGCAGTGTAGTTCTCCCAAATGCTTTTGCAGAAGAGTGTCTTTTAACCACTATGTGCTTTACATGTAAAAAAACCACTTATGCAGGCTCTCGGAACATAAAGATCTGCACTGACTTGGGTTCTCATCAAGAAGTTTTTAAACTGGAAAGAATAGTGGCAATGAATCATTTGTACAACTGTAGTCTGACTTGCAGTAATAAGGCTGAGACCTTCTGTTACAGTCGCAGAAGTCAGTATTACAAATTTACTTATCTTTTTAATCTAGTGCCTTTGTAGTCAGGTGAATTCTGTGGGAAACAGAATTTAATCAGAAAACAATCTTGAAGCACTTCATTGGAGTACTGTTATACAACTGGTACTTCTCATGGCCATCTTTTGAAAGAACTTTGTTTCATTCTCACTTCTGTTTCAAGCTACAGATAATCTTCCTTACAAACACAGCAAATGTAATGAAGCACGACTCCTAGTATGTGCTTAGGAAGGGATCTAGGTGCCAGCTACCACTCAAAGAAAATTGCCCATCACCTCCAGAACGGGCAGTTTCTCTAGATGGGAATTGAGAATGTAGGAGCACTTGCAATTAAATACAACTACTTGTCATTTATTTGAGTTTGTCTACAGTTTACATTTGTGGAAATCCTTTCATTTAAGGCAAAATGCCCAAGTTTTATTTTTACATTTATCCTTCCTGAAAAAAAAACAACAAACCCAAAACAGTTTTAGCTAGCCGTGCTCTCATTTAACTTCTTAAGCCTGACTGATTCAGCCACTGAAGCTTCACCTAAGGCTGGAGTGACGTGGAGAGCTCTTGGAGCAATATCTTTCCTGCTTCTGTTACTGAAAATACTGAGAACTTCCCAGAACAAAGCACTCTGCATAACCTGTTCCTCCATGAACCTCAGTGAACTTTCCTTCTCTTTCCAAAACACGTTCCTTTTTCATTCTCACGGCTTTAGGGCATCATTCTGCGGTGAGAGGGACTAGTACATTTCCTACTGACTTTTTTTCCCAAGACTGCTTAATTCTGTGAAGCATAGAAGAGAAATGTTAGAGCGTATCGTTGGCATTGGTTGTAAACTGCTCTCCTTTGTATGTGGCCTCTGCTTAACTGTGGCATAAATTTGTGTATCACAATAAAAATAATTGTGCAAGGTTTTTTCAAGATTTATAATGCTTAATTTCCTACTAGCTTTGTGTATGTGAAGCACAAATACAACCAAACATTGATTTAAAATGGGATTGGCAAAATTACTAAACCCTAGTTATGTACTTTGTTAGATTTAGGTGTGGATCCTGCCACCCATCTCTACATTTCAAGTTAAAAAAATGTTTTAATAAAGGCAAATGATGTGTCTGTCTTTTTTTAGAATCTAAACAGAAACCTATGTTTTCTCCTGGCATAAATCTAATGAAATCAATACAGTTATGCCAACAGAGAATTGGTCTCACAACATTTCATTCCCTGGTTTGAACAGAATTGCAGATATAAGCAGATCAATAGTACAACGGCATCATGCAGACACTGTCATTTACCTGCAAATGGTAATGGTAAAAAAATAATAACGATAATGAAATCTCTGAAGTTTAGAATGCTTTTAAGCTTGGCAACATTTTACATTATTTTCTGTTTTGTTTGTCTTCTGTGTGTTGTACCACAATAAAGGGTTACATGTTACTCAGTGGCAGCTTGACAGGACATAGACCAAAATAATTTTTCTCCAGATTGGCAGAGCTGGACTTAGCAGAAACGAGACATGTGTGAAAACATACTGATAAATGAAAACCAATCTTTCAGAGAGTTAGACTCTGCTGTATTAGTTAAGGAATCGGTTACACTGGCAGAACTATCCCAAGTTTTATTAAATGGTCTGTTGATTTGGAAAGTTACAATAAGATTAATATTTTGTAATTAGATGAACAGAGTAATTGTCAATCCCCTCTCCCCTCACCATCTTAATGCTTTTGTATATGAGTTCTGTGGGATTTTGTTTTGTAATAAGAAAATTCTATTTTAAATGCAACTGTTATTTGCTTAAATGGATGTCTGCGAGACTTACACACAGGTTATAAGAGATATTATCCAGATAATATAGCATGATTTCTGCATAGGTCTTTTCAAAGAGACATATCACATGAGATTTTTTTTTTAATGAAGTTCTTGCAAGATAGTATCTTGGAGGCTATGTCTAAATACTACAGTGACCACAGACTTCATTGTGTTTCATAGGTTCCTATCAAAGGAACTCATAGTTAGTAGAGGTTTTAAAAATCTTACTCTGCCTGCGACATCATTTATCAAGCTCTTTGAAAACAAGCACATAGTTCCTCTGGCCCTTCATATGGGTTTTTAGCCCTCTGTCTTTCAGGGTTTCAGGTGTTGTATTTTCCTCCACTTTTTTCTGTATGATGTGGTTGCCAGCCCCAATCTGAACATTTTAGACATCTCCAATTGTCAAACTGTTTCTCCTAATTCCAGTCCCTTTTCTCAGAGTATTTTCTGCTTTTTGTGTGGTCTTTTTCTGGCCCAGTTCCTTGGCACTGCTCTTCACAGGTTTCCTAATCCATTCCTCTCGCACATCAAATAACAGTTTCTGTGAGGACCTGGGTGGAAGGTAGACCCACCTTGGCTCCTTTTACACTTCCTGTTGACTCTTTGTCAAACCAATCTTCTCTGCTTTCACACTTGTGTCCCAGGACTATATTTTCTTAGGAAAGGCATGCCTTCAAGAGGAGCTGAGCTTCCTTGGGTATTCACTGATCTTGTAGAAGTTAACCACAGCTGTATGAAATACTACTGTTTCTTAGCTCATGCTTGGTCATGAGGGTGTTGTTCACTTGTAGACGCTCCTAGAAGGATATGAATCTAAACCACAGAATCTTATTTTAAAGTGTAAATCAGAAATACACGGCTGTATCATCATTTCTTCCTGCTTCACTCCTTTCTCCTTCCAGGAGTAGGTGGCACAGCACACTGAAATTATACAGTTTATTTTAGTTACTCCAAATTATCTGCACATTGCTTTTCTTATTTCCAAGAGAGGGAATGTTTTTGACCATAGTAAAGAAGCTTGTCTTAGGGAGACTGTGGAATCTCTGTTACTGGGGTTTCAAGAACAGGTTGGACCAGTATCAGCCAGGAGTGATCAACACATACTTGTTTGTGCCTCCAGGCACAGAAGGTGGACCAGATGATCACCCCTAGAGTTCTCTCTGAGGCTGATTTTCTTTCATGCTGCTGTGAAAATGATTCTTGGCCTGGTGTTTTTCCTTAGTAAGGAGGATCTGTGGTAGTGTAATTGTAGTTTTGGTCATGTTATTATATGTCTAAATATAGGAGTTTGTTGAAAGGGGTGCATACCTGTTGATTTAAATCTGTTAAGACTAAGAATTTTCATCTCTTACAGTATTTATAATACTTTATAAAATGGATCTGTTTCAAGTTTCTAAATGACCACCTTCCTAAATGACCACTACCAAGTCTCTAAGAAGAAATGATCCTGGGAACAAACCTGCTTGTTGGAAGTTTAAGCATCTTTTCCTCAGAACATGCTTTCTGGAGAAAAGAATGACTTCTATAACAAGCTCACAGCTATGGAAAACATTTTTTAACCAATGCTTACAATTTGATGGAAAGTTAACAGTGGAAGCATTAGACAGAAACATTTGTATTTTTTTATTTGCTTTGTTTAAACCACCAGATTCTTAGTCAACCACTGACCTTGGGGATAACTGGCAAAATGTACAAAACAGCAAGGGAAAGTGAATGGTTGCTCTGCAGTTTGATGTATGATAATGTAGACCATGTCAAAAATTGTATTCTAGAAGCTTCTTATCCTTGTTGGCTCCATTTAACAGCAAATAACATAATTCCTAGTTAAGCAGGAACCACATCTGTTCTGCATTTTTCACTGGAATTAAATATGTTTAAATGTTTTTTTCAGATAATAAAAAAAGGGTAGCGAGTGGTATTACATTGCTAATAAATTTATAGAAAGAGACCAATTTATTAAGTGCTGCTATGGTGATAGGCATTTCCTATATTGTCTCAATGCAATATCACACTTTCCAGAAAGTTAATTATTCTTGGATGGCAGTGACTTGAACCCTGTGTTGATAGCTGAAAACGCTGCCTACATTGATGACAAGTCAAAAGATGTTACCATTGTGAGGGTGCCACACTTCTATCAATCAACCTGATTTCTTTCCTATCAATGAGAATCAGGGAATTGCCCCTACTATTGCTTTATTCACCTTAAAAACACCCAGCTATATACAGGGTAATGCTGTATACACAGCATACAGCACAAGTCCGTATGAACTTTTCTTCTTCCCCTTTCCCTTTGTTGGTCTTCCCACATTGCCTAAGCACGTGGGAAGTGCACATGTGTAGCACTTCTTGTGCACATTTGTAGAAAGGGTATGGGGAGTTCCACCCTCACAGAGAGCTTCCCTCTCTGTGAGTCTTATCCTTTTCTCCTGTATCCAAGAAATACAAAAACTTGCTGCTTAACTCTTCCTTTAGCCCGTTGTCCCCCATATCCCTTTAGGTGACCCTTTCATCGAGCTGTATTTTGGTCTTGCTGATATTGTGTCATTCACTATTGCTGCTGAGAAGCAGATTCCAGAAGATGCTGTAAAGGAAATACCTGCATTTCTGGACTGTGTATTATATAAAACCATGCAACTTTGTGGTGCTTAAAGTTTTTCATTAGGTTAGCCTTAGACAAAAAGACAGTACTTTCAGAGAGTGATTGTAGTGCATCTGTACTGTGTGACAGAATTGCCACCTTGCAAGTGTAGTGATGGAGGTTGTTGTTGAAGGGTCCCATAATATCTTGGCATAATGGACATTCCCACCATACAATGTTCTTCCCCTTTTGTACTGTCTTTCCTCCCCCTGTGAGTCACATAAGTGGCATTAAATGTCTTTCAGTGAGTCATATAGTATTGCTGATGGATAGTTTTACTAATTCTATCTGTACTTTAATGTCACTATATACAGAGTTTCTTTGCTACCTAAAAGCTAACATTTCATTTGGTCATTGACATCTTTATAATAAATACTTGCTTTCCTTTAGCACATATTTTTTTTTGTCATGGCAATGTCAAAACCTCAAGCTTTTGTTTGTACTCTGAACTGTCAGCTTGAATTTTTAAATCCTTTTTCAAAAATGGATCAGACTGAGCATTACGTTGGCTGCATACCTCCTAACACCTTCTGGCAAGCATTAGAATCCAAGAGTTCTACTCTGCCGTAGCTTATTGCTTGGCTGAAAAAGAATCAAAATGCACGCAGGAAATTTAATGTGGTGAAAGTGAGAAGAAGAGAAGGATCAAAGGTTGGAAACAAATGTACAGACTTCGTATACAGGCAGCAGCTGGAATGTATGAGGCTACAGGCAGTACAAAGTGTTCCTCGGAACAGGAAAGGTCTGTTATAGCAGCCACGGTTTTTAAACAGTGAATTAATTTTGCGATGGTAACATTCATAAAATTCCTAACTCAATGGTTTCATTCAGCCTGCAAACGAAAGAGACAAATTCCTGAAGACATTGTGCATGTGGCATAGAAAGGAGAACTAAGCTGCCAGATGCCAAAAATTCATAGGGAAATACGAACACCTTTCCAGTCAAACAGCTAGACAGGAAAATCCTATTTTGGACACTTGGATAGGCAAGATGTATTTCTGGAAAAAATGTGGGAGAGAGAGAAAAGAGTTTATTTATTTGACTGCTATGCTGAAACATATTGCATTGGCATTACAAGATATGTTTTGGCATTAAAATGAAATGAACAGGGAAATGAACATAGTTCAATATCTTCATTGCTTTCCCCCCAGTAATGGCTTCTTCCAAGGCAGTGGTTTATTCATAAGAGCACTTTCACACTCTTTGTGATAATAGATGTACTAGAAATGCAATTTAAATAAAAATATTATTTCCTTCCCCACCCAAAATACTGGAATGTGTAAAATAAGCAGTTAAAAAGTAATACTTGTATCATTGCTTCTAAAACTTCTAAGTTTGAAAACTAAAATAGTGCAGTGGAGTGACTTGGTGAGCAGAGCATCACCATCTAAACAGTAAGAGTCATGCTTCTGGTTTCTATAGAGAAAAACCAATGCAAAGTCATATTGAATTTTTTGTTGTTTGGAGAGGTAAACCTTAACAACAAAGATTCCTTGTACTGTAAGTGGAATATAAGCATCTGTAATGCTTCTAAGTACCATCTGTTCTGCTGTTTCTGCATGCAGTTTTTCTCTTGGTATAGTGTGTACATTGGCCAAGGGTGCACTTTGATGAACCTGGCTTTCAAACAGTTTCAGAGGTAATATAACAAGATCAGATCTGTCAGGAGTTACTTGGTCTATAAATAAGTCTTGAAACCCTTTGAAAGATGTCCTATTGATGCATTCTGCGTTCAGTTAATCTTTTCTGCTACTTTCCAGACACCTGATGGTAGGATGTTCTACAGAAGATTCTCTGAAGATAGTGTATTACAAGCCATTTACATTGGTCCAACTCCCAGTTTCTGTGTTTCTCTTAAATATATTTCCACCTGTGTTTTAACACGGCTGGGAAATTTAATCATTTCTGCTGTTTTGCAACAAGCCTAAGAACACTCTCTGATTTACAGATCCAGGGGAATGAAAAGTGATACAGAACTGTGCAGTCTGCTGAATAGATTTGTGGGCTTCTCTCTGTAAATGTTTTAGGCTAATATTGTCTTGAATTTTCAAGATACATTTTTTAGTTCCTGAGTAATAAGACATGGTCCTCAGAATTCCATAAAGATTTGCACAGTTGGTAAATGAACAGGGAATTGACAGCAACATTGGTATTGGAAAAAATACCATAGAGGATGCCTACAGACAACTGTTCATCCTAGAGGATGAGCAGGAGGATTTCATCTGAGAATGAGAGAGGATTTCATCCTAGATGATGAAATGAGGAAGAAGTAAATAGGCATAGATACAGATGTTAATAACTATTTGTGGTGAACCGACCACATGATTTTTTCTGCCTTATTAAAACAGTGAGCAAAAGAACTCGATTTCCCATAAATCTATTCGGCATAAATCCTCCAGGAAACCGGAACCGAGATAACGCCAGCCATAAATATCGAAAAAGAAAACAAACTTTCTCTTTTTCCGCCTCACTGCACAAAGGGAGCACATCGCTCCTGCTGAGTGCCCCCCCCCCCCTCCCTCCGCCACTGCCGGAGAGGAGCGAGGAGGAGGGGGGGGAAACTGAACTGAGCTGTCAGCGCAGCCCCCTGAAGAAACCAAGCAGCCAGAAAGGGGGAAACTGAACTGAGCTGTCAGCGCAGCCCCCTGAAGAAGCCAAGCAGCCAGAGAGGGGGGAAACTGAACTGAGCTGTCAGCGCAGCCCCCTGAAGAAACTAAGCAGTTAGAAAGAAGGAAGCAGCTGCCGCGGAGAGCCGCCGGACAGAACTGCTGACTCCCACTGCTCTAGGAATCCGGGGGAGAGAAAGAAGCCGTGAGCTGCCGCCGGCCGTAAGGTGCGCAATCGTTGCCACTGCCGTGAGCCGCCGCCACGAGCCAAAACTGAAAGAATCCAGAAAAAAAGCTGCAAGCTGCAGCAAGAAGAAGAAATTGCAACAAGAGGCCATTGGAAGCCGCGTGCTGCAGAAAGCCACGCCGCAGAAGGCCACGTTGCCAGAAAAAGTTGCTCCAAGCTGGGAGCACCATATTGAAGAAGAAGTGGTGCCGAAGAAACTGCACCGAAAGCTGCACTGCCAGAAAAGACGTGCTGCCAGGAAAAGCCACTCCAAGCTGCAAGAGAAGGAGAGAGAGAAAAGCTACAAGCTGCTGACGTCACTGGAAACAGTCCAGGTCTGCCGGTCGGACATCGTCGCCGTTCCACGGAGACCATCACCAAACGCCGAAAGGACACATGCACGCACACACATGCACCATCCACACATGCAGGTCGTATCTTGACATAATTAAGTCCTTATTTGCCCTTATCTCTTGGTGGGTGAGAGAGGGAGTGAATGGGTGGGCGTGGTGTTCTTTAATATTGTAATATTTCCATAGAGTAAATAAGGTTTTATTTGAATATATTTAGTAATAAACTTGTTAGATACTCTTTCGGTCTTTGTGTCTGCTTGCGAGCTTGGTGGGGAGATGTCCCAATTTACCCTCAACCCTTCTCCCTTTGGGAGGTGGTCGTACCGCTGCGCGCCCGACCGCGACACTATTAGAAACAACAGTTATTTTGCTTCATTACTTTGCCTGCCTGCAAACCTTCAATTACTTTGCTTGCAGTGTTTGTAGTGGTAGTAGTGAAATTAGAATATGCAAAAGTAAGTAGATTTTACAAGTAGCAGAGGGTACAGAGGCATTTGTTTTTCAAGCAGGATAAATGACAGTTATCAGTTATTTTTTTTCACTTTTGTGAAATGTGCTAGTTCTCCTGGTCAAGCAGAAGTTTTGACAGGAAAAAACTGAATACATGGGGAAAACACCCCTCTGAAGTATATACTTTTTTCTATACACCTCTTATTATACACAAATGATAATATATTTGCCATCACAAAGTAAGGCTTGTCCAGTCTCAGAGCTCTTACTTCTTACCATCTTTTTCAGCAGCATTAGGGACATTGTGAAAACAGAAAGAATTGCTTGGTTTGTAGCCAGACTATTAGAATAGCATCAGAGAATGATTTAAGTTGGAAGGGACTTGTGGAGGTCAGCTAGTCCAGCCTCCTGCTGAAGGAGGACCAGCTTTGGAGTGAGATCAGTTGCTCAGGGTCATCACAGACATGAAGTCAAAACATGTCTATGTCACAGGCTAAAAAGAATCAAAAGAAGTACAGATGAACTTCTGCTGAAATAGCACTTAATTCACCAGACTCGTGATGAAAATTAGAAACATTTTAAAATAATATTTGACATGAGGAGAGATGGATTATAAAACTAAACTGATTTATTTTGCTATTTTCTGTATTAAAAGTACAATGCTTTTATCTTGAGAGTTGTTTTCTAAAGCTCTGTAGTTTAAATCAGAAAGAAAAGCAAGCCTTGAGAGATGGACAGAGGCAGAAAAGAAAAATTTTGCCTTAGATTGTCTTTTAAAGAAGAGTTGTTAATTAGGCTAGTTCTCCTACCTCATTAACACAACCATTCCATCTACCCTGGGTTGCTCCCTTTTTCTCATTTTTCTTTGACCTCCTAAGCATCTAGCAGACTTGCCTTTTTCTATTGAATATATGCTAACCAGCTGGGTTGATTATTCCTGGGTTTCTCCATGAAGTGTGTGGTGAACAGTTGGTCATTTCCTGTTGGAAGACAAATGGAAGGTAGTACATGATACATGTCAGAAAGCAGAGAGACACACTTGCTTAGTCCTGCAGTCTAGCAAGACATACAATGTTCATCAGCTGAGGATACCCTGAAGGAACGAACATGAAAATTTCATCATTCAAATAATTTTTTTTTTAAAAAAGAAATTTTGGTTTTATTGCTTGTGTCCAAGCATCTTTCTGTTAACATAGGATGCAGTCATAAAGCAACTCTCTGTGTCTCGGACTTTGTGCGTTCGTGCCATTAATATTCAAAAGCAGTGACATGGTTCATCATGGCTATATCAAGTTGTGTTGTCGCTGTTCACTGGAAGCTTAATGACTCCCAGACACAATTTCTGGGAGCTTCAGCTGAATGGGTTTTTCTGCCACTTGATTACAGCCTTGCAAAGCCAGCAGCTTTGACACTGCTTAAACACTGGATTAAGAATTGGAAGGACTTGTTGCCCCGGCTCAATTTGACTGTGGGACAGGTTAACTTAAACCCCCTCTGTCTCATCCTCCTTTCTATAAAAAAGACTTAATATTTATCATCATTCAATGAAAAACTGTTTGAGATGGTAGTTGAAGAATTCCACAGAGCTGTTTGGTGTAAAAAATATGTAGTACCTTGTTACCAAATAGTCAGTCTGGTCTTATCTGTTATGCCTGACATCAATAAGAAATCTACCAGCAAAAAGTTAAATAAAAAACCTTTGCTCTATTCATATATCAGCAGGGAAGTAAACAGTTTGCCTATGATTGCCTGTCTCACTTATCTATTACAGTCTGTTTGTTCTTTGTTCTTCCTACCCTGTAATTACTCCATTGGATCTGCTGAAATATCCTCTGATTCACATTCAAACTATTTTCAGGAACACCCTTTAATTCTGGCATGATATTTCGTTGCTCAGTAAACATGAAGAGGTGCTCAAGATTTCCTTTATTACAAAGTTCTGGATAACACTGTGAACTTCTTGCTGTGTGAGGTTCCAGTTTGGCAACAACTGAAAACTGATTTCTTGCATAAACTGAATGCCAAGAGATGGAGGCAGCAACAGTAGGAGGCTCAAACTTACCTCTCCCCAGTACTAAGAAACTGAGTCAAGGTAGTACCCCTTCAGTGGAATGCTCTTACATCTTCTGATATTGTCTCTTTATGATGAGTTCCAGTTTGATTTTTAACTTAAAAAAAAAAAAAACTTTAAAAATTCTGTATTTCTATAGTTTTGGTCATTTCACATCTTGTCTTTGTGCCTTAAGGTGTGAGGAAAGGATATGCCCCAAGTGAGCTAGATGTTAAGACCATGAATAAACTTCCCTTGCAAGGAAGTTAACAGAGGTGACACAAAAGGACGGCTGATTGCCTGGCTGCATCACACACTCTGAAGTGGAGGTGGTGAGCATGTGAATGCAGCCCACCTTGGGGCATGGAGCAACGGTATCTGCTCTCTAGAGAAGCATAATGCTCATGTGTGCCTGTGGTTTCATTGGGTGCGTGTCTAAATTGTTTGTGTGACCACAGAGTTTGACATCCACTCCCTAAATGGCAGGTGATATATGAGGAGACTCACAGGTCTGCTGGATTTCAGAAACTGTGTAGCAGTTACTGGAGGGTTTGGGAGGACAGCGCTAGTTTCTGGGCCTAAGCAACCTTAACCAAGGAGTCTCTGCTGCCAGAAGAAATACAGATGTGTTTCCATATCTGTGCCAAGAGTTGGAGAGACAGTGTCTAGACTTTGCACAAGAAGAGCACACCCCATCCAGATTTTTGGCCTAATATACTAATCTGGTAAACATTTTGGAATCCAACAAGTCTTGGGATACCCCATTCTTTTTGTCCTGCTGAGATGCAAAGACTCATGTTATGCTTTCCATATGGGCAGGAATGATCAAGTTCAAAGAGGAACAAGATCTCACTGTAAGATTTTGGGTTCAATTTTTAGCTCTGAGCCATTATATTTCCATTGGGAAGTTAAGGTTTTAATAGCTTTTCTCTTTTTTCTACTTGCCTTTACCTTTCCATTCTTTCTCTAATATTTCTGGGATATAGTGCTGACCTTACCTTAGCATTATTGAACATATGCTATAATTTACTGCTGGAACTCATAGGATGCTCCCGGGGATTTCTGTGTACAGGGTTTTGATTTAAAAATAGGATACTGAAAGGTTATAGGAAAAAAGTAGAGCAAAACCTTTGCCAAGCCAAGTCTTTGCTTTTAGGACCATCTCCTATCCTTGCCCTAATATTCTTTCAGCAAAAGATTTTTTAAAACGTTGACTGTACATATGAATTGGTTGAGTAGTGCAATGGTGCATTTTCCTCAACTTTGATGAGTAATGTAAAAGTTCTGTAGTGGTCCAATACTCCACATTGCTTTTAATAACAACAACAACAAAAAGAAACAAAACTACTTAGTGACATTAACTTTAGAAGAAACAGTACTTTGAGAAAGTCAACGCTATGCTTTACAAAATCATCACTACAGGCTCTTGAATGAAGGGTAATGAAATTATACGCAGGTGTTAGTTGCTTAGAGCACTTTTGGAAAATGTGTCAGACTGAAAAGTATGAATAAACATTAACAACTTCTTAAAGGACTACAATAGGATTTAAAATTGTTAGGAAAAAATTAGGCTTTCTTTTTCTTTAACTAATGGATTTTTCTTTGGATTCTGCTTTGTTTTAATAAGCACCGACAGTTAATGAGCATTTTATTGTCCTCATTGCTGTCAGCCTGTTTTCATGAAGCATGCTTGAATTAAAATTCTGTCACTTACCAGTTATAACTCACCTTTTAGAAAAACGTATTTTCCATCTTACCTAGGACCTGTTGTCTTACTTGTTTGAAAGCTGCTCTTTTTACCATGAACATACTTTGTGTTTTTATAGTTAGAATAATGCAAGGAATTGAGTATTATGCCTCTTTTCATGGGAATTTGGTTAAAGCTTTCTTCCCCTTACCTCCTTGCCTGTTTCTGTAATCTGAAATGGAATGTAGTCTTATTGTAGAAAAATTGCTCTAAAATAATATTCTCTACTAATTACTTTTCAGTCAGTATTAGATACCAATAGAAATGAACAGAAAAAGGAAAACTGGTCAACCGTCTAATTAAAATAGATGTAGTGTACAATGTTATTAATATTTAAAAATCAAATACAAAATGGTTGGCAAGTACAAGACAAATGAGTTCAAAGGTCAAATAGTGCCTTGTGAATTAAAGAAATATTAAGACTTTTTACTGCTATCTATTTCCTTTTTCCCCTCATCCACTTCCTTCTCCTTAATTAGAAGACATTACTTCTTATAGAATTTAGTTAGGAAAGGCAAAGATGAAACATAAATACTGAAAGACTTATTACCTGCAAGATAAACAGGTTTGTTGTGTTAAATTGTCTGTTAACACTAAATCAAAGTACCTGAAGTAAAAAAATACAGCAGGTAAATAGTATACAAGATTACAAATTTAGGCAGTTTAATTTGTAAGTTTGTCATTGTTGCTGTTGTTTTAATAAAATAAAAATCTCTTTCATACCAAGAAGTGTTCAAAGGAAAGGTAAGTAACACCTACTCCTGTACTATTTAATGTCCATTACATATAGTGTATCTACTTCACTAGTACAGTCTAATACATGATTAAACAGAACACTAATGCTGTGACCACCACCTTGGGAAACCATTTGAAAATAACACATTTTTCAAGTATTGTGCTCAGTCCTTGGACTATGGTAGTTAAAATATTCTCTTATTAAGAACATGATGGCAGTTCTTAGCACTGATAAGTACTTTTGCAGAAAAGGCAAATTTTTCCATTGGTATTAATTTTCTGTATTTGGAAAGAATGACATACTGATATAATGTGAGGATTACAAAACACCATCTCAACCCTTTATTGCCTAAAGGGCAAAATTAAACATTCTTTACTAGGAAGAAACATTTTAAAATTAAAATTAAAACATTTAAAATCTAAGTGTGAAAAACTCTTACACCAGAATTATGAGGTAATGCTCACCTTATACATTATTTTAGAAGAACTAAAAGTGCTGTATAATTGTACTATTAAAAAAATCCAAATTGAATAATCCAGGTGGCCTATAAGGTATCCTAAATTTGTGGTGAAGGACTGATAGGGGATTGAGTTGGTAAAGAATTAAAGAATAAGTATATAATTTATAACAGTCAACCTGGTTTTATGGAAATGACTCTTAAAATTACTTTTCTTCAAATTAATGTGAATTCATTCTTTGAAGGGATTACAAATTTCATTGTTAAAAGTGGTTACTTAACTGGGACACTACATTTTTGTGTGGCATTTATTTTGTTATTAAAAGTCTTCCAACTGAAAATAAAATTGTATCATCATTAGTGTCTACATTAGTCTCAACCAGGATTTGATGCATTTAAAAAAAATTTTATGGGTTGCTATCACTGAGTGAACATCTAATAACAGTCATTATTCAGTTTATTTTCTCATAGTGACCTGCTGATTGAAAAATGCATTGGATATTGATTAAAGTTTACAAGCTCCAGAGAATGGCAGAATGGTCAATAAAGATGTTTGTTAACTTTAGTATTAATACGTAAGCAGGGAAGCAATAAATAGAACTATAGAAATTCATAGTTCAAAAAGAATGTGGAGTAAATGAGAGGCTGAGTATAAAGATGAAGAATGAGACACATGGTGGAGGATAAAGGCTGATTTCCCAGAGAAACTCAAATTTGTTTAAATGACTTGTTTATATTCAAGTATATTCTCACCTTTATAAAAACAACCTTTCACCTATAAAGAACAGATGACTACACTTGAATACTAGAAAATAAGTACATGTTTTTTAATTGAGACAATGTCACACAGCTCAAAAATTACCTGCCCTTTGAGGAACTGAGGGTTTTCTTCTTCAGAGGAGCGTCACTTTTCTGGTTTTAATTGGTTCCAGTCATAGGCTCCAGGTCTGAACTGGCATTTAAGGCAGCATCTGGAAATAAGTATGGAGGTACCTGGGACAGGAGTTCACAATTCCAGGTCTTGCCTGCACTGCTTTGTCTACCCTGAGCTAGATTTACTATTTGTAGTTGCTATCCTTGCCTTTTCAGTCTTGTGGCTAAAATACCTGACACAGGAGTTCCTGCTTCCTTACCTCCGTGTGTAATGAGACATCCTTATACCTGCAGTCAGACTCAAAGGACCACATCCCATGGTGTAGCAACTGCAATAAGCCACCTGTGGAAATAATGTACTTTTTAATTTTTTTTGTTTCTTTAGCAAAGGTATATTTGGAGACATAGTGGCAGAATTTTGCCAATTCAGAACTATGAGTTCAAGCCACCAGTGTGGGTGTGCCTTATACACACAAGCCTGATAGATTATTCTTGCTTAGGTGAATTGACTCTTCAGTCAATAATAAGTCCTGGGCTTGGTGTGTGGACAACTACATCTGGCCTCTGCTATTCAGGCTTAATAGTCTGTAAGTCTGTGAGTCTTCTAAAGGTAGAGTCTACAAGGTTCCTCTTAGAAGGGAAAAGCAGCTTTACAGCATCAGCCTGGAGACAATCAGGGTTCTTTATGCTTTATTTGATGTCATGGGATGCCTAACTTTTGGAATTCAATATTAGGATGATAATCAGGACATATAACACTAAAACAGTGATATGTCTAAATAACACCAGTGATGCTTGTGTGATCCATCTTCCACTAATGGATCTGGTGTTTGATGATAAGTCGAAATAGTCCCAAGGGGCCAGAAGAACTCAAGAATATAGAAAGAAGTGGAAAAAGCACCAGAATTTTCTTTTAATCACTAAATTTGTAATATTGACTTGGGGCAGGGAGAGGGGAATGTCCATTTTTTACCACCCAGAATTCTCTTTTCAGAGACATACATAGAATAAAGACTGTATCTCTCAAGGCTGTCATGAAAAGTGGCCAATGCATGGATGTTAATTTAACTAACTCATAAAAGAATCCCTGAAAAAATAGTCTTTAATGACAATTATTGTTGTAACAAGAAGAGATGGGTGCATCTTACTGATGTACTGTCTATGGATTCTTTCAGAAAGTTACTGTCTGTGAGAGCAGAGAGGAAAACGGTGATCGAACTTGGCACTGACCATTCACAGACAGTCTGTATCTAGAAAGGTTTCACACTGGAAACCAATTATAAATACAATGAACTACCGAATATGAAAATTGGAAGTGAATATAACACTGAATAAAAATGAACAAAAATTAGCTTAAATTGAATGTCTGAAATGAGAAAAAATGATACTGAGGTAATAGAATTAATTACTTATAAACAAGATATTGTTTATTCTTTGTGGTTTCATTATGCACTTAAATTAGTTTGACAAAGCTAATGGATAAACTTTCAAATTTTTGAGGTACTGTTCAATTAGATTCAGTAGCAAACTGTGGAAAACCAAGCGATCTGACAGAATATAGAAAGATTTAGATAAATAAAATGGATGGGTTAATAGATGACAAATGCTATTTAATCCACTTAAATGTGGAAGAATATGTAAGAATATGGAGTAAAATACAGTGGTATCTGTTTATAGGAAGCTTGTTTCAAAGCACAGGCCAGGAGGGAAAATACAAGTGATGTACTATAGAAGCAAATAATAAAGTCGTTAATGGAGTTGATGGGGATGGGTGAAAGAGGGACAGTAGAAAACACTGCCTGGGGATATATTTGCTGCTGTGGTAGAAAGCCATGGCTTCCCTTCCTGACCAAGGGAAGGATGGCCAGCTTCAGGGAAGTGATTTACAGACTTCCGGGCAGGTTCACTGTATCATCATCACCTCACTTTCTCCCATGATTCAGCTCAGGCTTTAAATGATCCTAGAGATTTGTCCTCTGCGATAAGAAGAGCAGCTATATTGTAAAGGTCACAACCAGCAGCATGTTCACCAATAGATGGTATTACAGCCTTGCCTCAGTGCAAATTTGGTGATTCTAATTGAGGAGGTGAGAAGGAAATTAAATCCTACTTGTGCAAATAGGAATTACTTGGTGGGTGCAAGCAGCACTTGCAATTCCTGGGGAAAAAAAAAGGTTGTGGAATTGGCTTTAAAACAGTGGCAAAAGCATTTTGCTTGAGCAAAATATGTGCTGGTTATTTTGGACATGAGAGTTTGTTAATGCTTAGCAGACCCATATATTGTGTAAAATGTTTCCATGGCAATGCTCAGGCCTTTTGTCAGCATTTTTCAAGTGAGGATTGTGAGGTATAGTGCCGGGCAGTACAGGGCAAATGCTTTTGCTTCCAAGCACTGAGAGGAAACTGACCCTTCTGAACTTCTGCGAGACATGAAAAGGCAAGAGGCAACAAGGTGGTGGCTGTGAGAGGCTTTTTGTAGGATTGTCCCTGTATTGTTCCAGCTGGGAAATAACTGGAGACAGCCTTTTGAGGGAGTTCACACAGAAGACCTTTGATGTTGATGCAAGGAGAGAGGCCACAGAAGGAAAGCTAAAAGCTGCTAATGCAAAAGAGTAACTGTTTAAACAATGCATGTGAATAGTTGCCCAGATAACGATTTAGCCAGATGGTTACTGGCTGTTGGACTTTGGACCTGAACAAAGTGTGATCTGTGGGAGTGAAGGGGTAATTATTATACTCAAATGCATGCAGGCAGCTAGATATATCCAGCTCCTATTTAACTGATAACTGATCTTTTTTTTCCTGTTGCAAGGAATAGTATTTTCAGTGCAGTTGGGTGAGAAATGAATTTTGCTCAAAGGCCTGTCAAGAGTTCTGAGATGTTAATATGTTTTTCTTTTTTTTTTTTAAGCCTGAGCTTGGCAATAGTCCTCTGCCTCATGTAGGCAGAATAAAGGGTGTGTCCTGGAAGATGGAGGGGAGGAAGGACCTCGGGTCCTCTGGAGGTGATTGCACCATTCACAGTTCTCTAGACTTTTCGGTTTTGTCCAATATTTCTCATAACAAGCATTGCTGGAATAGTGTTACCTGAGAGCTGGAATACTGTTGCCTTTTTATGGATGATGGAGTACAAAAAGGCCTTTAAGTTACTGCACAAAAGAATGTGTGTCTCCGTGCTTTCTCTAACTGCAAAATTTAGAATCTCAGTCAAATAAATTGATGACATCAGTAAATGAAAATCTGGGGAAGTAACAAATTAAACAGGAAACAAGATTTTCACAAATGTTTTTCAGGTATATGCTTTGCACCACCAGACTTCTAGTAGATCTTTGTGGTATTTTGAGTTAGATCTTATGTGAAAATGAGTATGCAAATAAACTTTTCACAGAAGCTGAGTAGACATGCTGCAGTAGTAGATGCTGTCACAGTAGGATCATGGCTGTGAGGCTGTGAAATGAACTAGGGACACCATTTAAAAGAACAAGAGAAAATCATAAGTTTCTTCAAGGTGCTCACAGGCATTCTACTAATGAAGATAAAGGATATACCCAGTGTTTTCAATGCAAATCATGAATTTATTGATTCAGTTGTCAACCCACAGGTGAATGATGCTACTAGGACTCCTTTTGCAGCAAGCTTTCAGAGGATGGTAAGCACAACTTTTCATGATAATGAGCCATTAGCAAACTGCAATGAAAACCAAGGAGTAGAAAGAAGAATAGGTAGAACTTTTGCTGAAAAGAGTGTCCATGTGCTGAGCACTGGTGGTGATCACCACAAGGCACAACTGTCTTCAGCACCAAATAGAACAGCTATTTCTGGAACATCAGAAGCCTCAGGTAGACAAGGTCGAGACAGGTCTGAAGATGAAGGGGGTGCCCGGAGCCTCTCATTAAGGCAGGGGCTGGGGAGATGAGTATCCCTAGCTGCAGGTGGAGGGTCTATGTCACCAAGTAAAAGAGCTGCAGAAGGAGGTCAGCAGACTGCAGAACATCTGAGAAGACTGAAAGGAAATTGGCCAGATCTCTTTTTCCACCATGTGGCTACATGAGCCTGAGTGCCCAGCTGTACTGAAGGAGAGGCAGGCAAAGTCTTTGTTTTTCAGGCTGGGAAATGATGACAAAGGCTAGAAGTTTATGACTTCTAGTACCCACAGAAGAGGATCAATGCCCTGGTCAGTGCCCTGGTAGCAGGTGAAAGGCTGGGAGCTATCTTCAACAAAGAACCAGAGGTGGCTGATCCTGAGCCACACAGCAGCACCAGGAGGAAGCAGCAAGGGATCACCGTGATGGGGAATGGAGGCCACAGTCTGTTGTCCCAATGTGCTGTCAAGGGTGGTTTGTTGCTGGGCAGGGGCATGGACCTGAGACATGGAGGGACTGCTGAGCCTGTTCCAGACCTCAGACTATTAACCCTTCTGCTCTTCCATGTAATACAAATGGGAGACTTGGAGCATAACAGGTGTGACTATGTGGCTCTAGGGGTGAGAGTCAAGACCTTGGGGACCCAGGTAGTTTTTTCGTTGATCTTACTGGTGGAGGAGGAAGGGCTTTTGCTTTTAAACAAAGGTCTCAATTAATTTTAAAGATAGATCAATTTATTCCTCTGATTTTCATGAATCTCTTTAGAAATGAAGTTAAATATCCAAAAGTGCTTTTGCAAACAAAATACACTCCATTAAAATAACTTATATTTTGAAATAGTATTAGCCTTAGTTTAAGTTTCTGGTTTAAGTCTCCAGAATATGTAAAAATACCTCTCAATAATCCTCTTCTTTGTTTTGATTTGAATCACAACCTTTGATATTGGGGAATATTTCTGTAACTTGTAGAATACTTCTAAATCAACTTCAGTAAGTTTTAAACATCTTTTAAACTTAAGTTCAATGTGTGCATCTTATATGTGAAATGACTGCAGTCCTTATAAGAGCAAAATCCCGGTCTGTGAACTTTGAAAACCCATACTTGTTTTACTTTCAGTGCTAGGAGAGATTTTATTCATGTAGGCTTTTGGATTTTATGCCAAAGGTTAGGTTTTAAATTTTTGCATGGTTATTGGGGATTCCAGTGAACATTTACATTAACTGTAACTAATTTCTGTTGTTCTTTCTACGAGTTTTGTCTCTTCTCCCATGGAAAACAGTAACAAGTTCAAACATTAAAGAAAGGAAAACCTCATAATTGATGTTTGGTAATTAGAGACAAAGGAATTCAAGGTAGGCTTTGGGCTGTCTTAGCATTATTAGTTATATTTTGTCAACAAAAGATATCCAGCATGTACTGCTGCAGAGAACAGTGATCACATTTATGACGACTAGAAGTTTTAATTTTTTAATACCTCTGCTATATCAGTGCAGAGAAAAACAAGAAAGAAAATTAAGGGCAATACTTCCAATTTTGCTGCATTGGGATGCCTGTAGGAGGGTATATTGCAATTTTCTCAAAGAAACAATTCCTATTGATATAACCAAATGCTACATTTTCTTAAAGACTATAAAGTCATGCTTTTATTATCAGCCTCTTAACAACTTTTCTACTTTTAATATGCAAAGGTTGTGATCTAGAGTTCATTCAAACATCCTGTTGCTTTACAGAAACTCATTAATTGGTTTAGTTATTTTTATGACTCATCTCAGAAATCTTTATTAAAATATAGCAGAAATGGATTTTCTCTTTCAATTACTTGGTACAGGGTGACAGCAGTTACAATGAATTAGAGATATATTTATCAATATGTTGTTTGTTAGATTTTTTTCTCCTGTGATTATTCTAAACTTCCTTGACAACTAGTGGTGAAAGCATGATCTGAAATGAATATTTTTGCTTAATTTCAGCTTTAGTCGTTAATTTTGTATTGTAGTTGTCTCTGGTAGCATTCCTGTGCTGAGCTCTTGGTGCGCTTGTGTAACGGAAACATCTGGTTATTTGGCAGATTCTGCAGACAAATGTATTGCCAGCTTCAGAGCTGTCTCCTCATTTGCCTCATGATTTGGCTTTCCTTGGCAGATTGGAACAAATTCCTTAATTCCATTTTTTTCCTGATTCTCTTTTTATGATAAAGGCAGTAATTAAAAGGCTTTAAGTTTATTAGTGAATGTTAATATACTGAAAGTTTCCTTGCAGTATCACTGAAAACCACAGGGGACACGAAAGAAAAGTTCAGAGGTAGTATAAATTGTTCGCTTAAATTAGAAATAAAAATAACCTCTTTGTGTATTTATTTATGTATCACATAAAATGGATGAAAATCCCCGTCAGGAATGGGGATCAGGGATGCTGTGTGCTGTCCAAAAACTGATAATCATGATACTTACTGCCCTAGACAGCGTTATGCTCTGGCAGTATTTGCACAAAATATATCTCATCGTACTGTATGTATATTTTTGCAATTGTAGTTACCAAGGCCCATAAGAAAGCCCCAGGATACCTGGCAGTATTTCTCAAGGCATTCTGTATGCTTAAAAAGTAAAATAGCTTTTCAGGAAAAATAAATATCTGATGTAGGGAAGTCCTGATAGTAATACTTTTATTAAGGCTCGTCAAGAACAAACATCACAATAATATACAATGCCTGTAAAATATACCAAGCTCTGCCAATAACATTATCAGCTCTGTGCTCACTGACAAGGAATAATGGATGCATTTGTGCATTTTCAACATCGCAGACAATTATAATTTGCTAATATTCTCTAACCAACTGCCCTGTCAATAGATCATTTACCTATTGACAGAATGCTTTAAATAATTTTGTTTTGTGCATCAACACTGTTCTGGTACATGGCTGCTCTTGGAAAAACACTGGGAGCTGCGTGCCTTATACCCACATTTACTTTTACAAATTAGGTCTTTTTATAGTGAGAGATGACTATGGCATTTTAGGTTGTGCTTACTTTCATACTTTTTTCTTATGATGATTTCTATAGTGAGTTTTTCTTTCCCTAGACAATAGATGAGTAACATAATCCTGCCGGATATTTAAATTTTGATCTCTATTGTATCATTCACATAAATGCTATTAGGGAGGGTTATTCACTTCACATTAGTTTGCTAGAATAAATTTGACTAGCCCCAGAGGCAACGTTAATCTCTTTTGATGCAAATTCTGCTTCATATGCCAAGACCAGGTGGTAAGGCTAGGTATTAATGGGACCGTAAGGGTTTTAGGCAGTTTCTTCAGCATGTAATTCTCTAGCCGTTTTTATTACAGCCAGACCATTCATCCGGTTACATCCGCTGAATGTCAAGTCTATGTGACACCACCTGCTACTTCTCTCTAATTTTGCTTTATAGTGCATGCAGAGTTCCTATGTGTATGAGGGCTGTGTGGTGCACAGGCTGCCTGCTTCACCTGAGATCCTCAAGTCATGGTTTGCCTGTGCATAATGCTATTGAATAAGAGGCAATTTCTAAACTGTGATAACTGAAGATTTATGTAAATGCTAGGTAGTGAAAAAGCAGGAAAGTTGGAAACGATATGGTGAGGACCTACACACTTGTTCCAGCATTTTAAATGAAGCTCAGCTTAGTGTTTTGAAGCTGATGAGCCTTTAAAATTAATCCAGATTAATAATTTAAAGATAAACTTTCTGAATGGTATCATATTTGGCAGCACTCCTAACTCTTTACATAAAGAGTAAACTTGTGCTATGCTGCCATATTAGTGAACTATTAATAGAAAGAAAAGCAATACTGGAGCAGGGCCTGACATGTTGAGATTTGGAAAAGATCAAAGTAACCCTGTGTAGCCACTTCTGAATACTTTTAGTCCTAAAACACTGCAACAGTTAATCAAGAACATGTCACCTGTATCAAAATATTTTCCCTGTGGTGCTGTCAAAATAACTGCGACCTTAGTGTAACTGCTGTGAAATGCGATGGTCAAACAAGCAAATGCAGCTTTAATTTACTTCCCTCTCTTTTAAAAAAATTATACAAATACATTTGTGTTATATTTCTTTATTTTCAGCCTAATTTTATTCTTTTTTAAAATGCCAGATCCACTTCTTTGCATAGGCACTTCAGTATAAATGAATACTGATGATGAATTAATTCAGTCTACGCTAGATCTGCATAGGCTAAAAGTAGGTTATGATACAAAGCTCTGGTTTCCTGCCAATGTGATAATTTGAGGCCAGCAGAGGTACACAAGAGTGAATTATTTCACTCATCTTTTTTTTTTTTTTTCTCAAAAGAGGAGTATAACACTAAGAATCATAGAATCACAGAACGGTTTAAGTTGGAAGGAACCTTAAATATCATCTAGTTCCAACCCCTCTGCCATGAGCAGGGACACCTCTCACTAGACCAGGTTGCTCAAAGCCCCATCCAGCCTGGTCTTGAACACTTTCAGGGAGGAGACATCCAAAACTTCTCTGGGCAACCTGTTCCAATGTCTCACCAACCTCCTAGTGAAGAACCTCTTCTGTACATCTAATCTAAATCTGCCTTCTTCCAGCCGTTACCCTGTGTCCTATCACTATAAGCCTTTGTAAAATGTCCCTCCCCAGCTTTCTTGTAGGCCCCCTTCAGATACTGGATGGCCACAATAAGGTCTCCCTGGAACCTTCTCTTCTCCAGGATGAACAACTCCAACTTTCTCAGCCTATCCTCATAGGAGAGGTGTTCCAGTCCCCTGATCATCTTTGTGGCTCTCCTCTGGACCCACTCCAACAGGTCCATGTCCTTCTTGTGTTGGGGCTCCAGAGCTGGATGCAATACTCCGGGTGGGATTTTACAAGAGCAGAGCAGAGATGGAGAATCACCTCCATGATGGCCACATTTCTTTTGATACAGCCCCAGATAGGCTTGGCTTTCTGGGCTGCACTTGGATATTGCTGGCTCCTGTTGAGCTTTTAATGAACAAATTTAATCAAAATTATCTACATATTTGTATACTTTAACTTGTAGGAAACTGTCTTGCATGATCTGTGTCATACTGAAATTTAGGGGCCTCATTCATCCTCTTAGAGTGTGTAAACCTAAGAAAATCTTACGTATTAAAAAAAACAAGGGAAAAAAATGTCTATATTGCTAAATTGTGTAGCTGTTTGTGGTAATGTGTGCATGTTAAACTTGTTGCCACTGTAACTATTGCCTTTTTCCCTACTGAGTCTGTACAGAAGTGAGTTATCCAGTTTGGGAGTTTAAAAAACACTGAAAGTGAATTTACCTAGTAGTCTTTTTAGTCAGGTGCCCACATTTAATCTCTATTTTAAGGAGAAACTATGTGCTTGAAGATTTTTGTTGTTCCATGAATAACTATTTTAAGCTGTCATTATTTTACTTCTCCATTTAATACAGAGCTCACACATCGACAACAATGGGAGCAGAATTTAACCAATAGGTATCGTGTGTTCTGCCTAGGAAATTTTTACACTTCAGGTGAAGTGAGACAAGTGCAAGAATAAATCTTAGGTGAAGAAATGTGACACTCTCTATCCTTAGGGACCAAAAAAGCATGGAGTGCAAACTACAAAAGCTTGACATGCACAGACTTATATGGTCTCCCTTACTAATTGCCCTAAAATTCCTCACTGGCTGCTGTATTTTTAAAATATGAAGAGAAAATCAGTGTGCCGTTGCACTTTATAAATAATTCTTGCACATTTAACTCATAATTTTCATCATTAGTCAGGAAGCAATTAACATTTTAAATGCTAATTTTTAGACTATTAGAGAAGTATCTGCTGCTATTAGACTGCTGAGA
This sequence comes from Eurystomus gularis, assembly GCA_013400335.1. Classification (NCBI taxonomy): domain Eukaryota; kingdom Metazoa; phylum Chordata; class Aves; order Coraciiformes; family Coraciidae; genus Eurystomus; species Eurystomus gularis. Next base: position 24,603 of record VZZY01022924.1, read on the forward strand.
TGGGAGCATGCCACAGTAGATTATTATAACATGAAGACTGTAGGGAAGAATACTATATGTTTCAATTCAGCGTCAGTAAGAAGTGATACAGTGCAGTTCCATAGAAAGCTGGGAGATTTATATTAACCTTTGGAGGAAAAATAACAGCAAAGAGGTATAGGGGATAGCCTCTTAAGGGAAGTGGTAGATTCCCCACCATTAGGCAGCTTCAAGACATCTTTACAGGGTACTGGCCCATCTCACTTAAACTACACTTAAGGTTGGACTAGATGATCTTTGAGGTCCCTTCCAACCTGGCATTCTATGAATTTGTGAATCTATGAATATAGAAAGCTTTACCTGAGAAAAAGAGAAACAAACAAACAAACAGGAAAGGGTTTGAGGATGACACCAAACTAGGGGGAGCACTTGACACTCTCCAGGGCAGAGAGAACCTGCAGAGGGATCTGGACAGGTTAGAGAGCTGGGCAATCACCAATCGCATGAAGTTCAACAAGGACAAGTGCTGGATTTTGCACCTGGGACATGGTAATCCTGGGTATACATACACTCTGGGGAGTGAGAGGCTGGAGAGCAGCCCTAAGGGACCTGAGGTTCTGGTCAATGGCAAGTTGAACATGAGGCAGCAGTGTGCCCTGGCAGCCAGGAGGGCCAACCGAGTCCTGGAGTGCATCAAGCACAGCATTGCTAGCTGGTTGAGGGACGTGACTGTCCCACTTTACTCTGCGCTGGTGCAGCCCCATAATGAGTCCTGTGTGCAGTTTTGGGCGCCACAGTGCAAAAAGGTTATAAAGCTACTGGAGTGTGTCCAGAGGAGGGCCACAAAGTTCGTGAAGGGTTTGGAGGGGATGCTTTCTGAGGAGTGGCTAAAGTAACTTGGTCTGTTCAGCCTGGAGAAGAGGAGATTGAGGGTAGACCTCATCGCAGCTTACTGCTACCTCACTAGGGAAAGGGGAGGAGTGAGCAGGAGCTGATCTCTTCTCTCTGGTGACCAATGATAGGACGTGAGGGAATGGTAGGAAGGTGAGCAAGTGGAGGTTTAGGCTGGACATTAGGAAGAGGTTCTTCACCCAGAGGGTGGTGGATCACTGGAACAGGCTCCCCAGGGAAGCAGTTATGGCACCAAGCCTGACAATATTCAAGAAGCATTTGGACAATGCCCTCAGACACATGGTGTAAGGGTTGTCAGGCACTGGACCAGGCTGTCCAGGGAGGTGGTTGAATCACTATCCCTGGTGAGGTTTAAAGGACATGAAGATGTGGGGCCAGGGAACCTGATTCAGTGTGGACATGGTAGAGTTGGGTTGGTGGTTGGACTCGATGATCTTAAAGGTCTTTTCCAACGAGAATGAATCTGTGATTCTGTGGGTTTTTTTGAATGTCAGAGTTGTACGTTTTTTAAACTAGAACATTTGGATTAGCACATTTTTGCATATCTAACATTACAAATTTTTCACTTGTTAGTCTCTTCCTATTTTAATCTCACCATTTTATTTTAAAACAATGACACCTGAGAGCTCTGGCACTCAAAGGCCAGAAACTATATGCAAGCAGACATGCCCACTGATGGGACTTGCGAAGGACTAGGTTTCCAGTTTACCCTCCTTATCATTGTTCATTCCAGTCAGCAATGGGGATTCTGAAATCATACAGGACATAAGAAACTCATGTATGAGGGCTATTTTTGGAGAGACAGAGAGACCAAGTCAGAATATAATGCTTAGAGACAGGCAATGGGAGAAGGGCTTGAGACTGCTTTTGGATCCTGACTTTGCCAGTGGCATTTTGCTCTGTGATCTTCAGTCAGGGGTTCTGTTTCCAGAAAAGCAGAGTAATGATACTGCCTACCTTCTCAGAGCACTTTGAGCCTTGTGTCTTCTGAATTCTGTCATAATTACTGTTTAAAACATTAACTAATTGTGTACTTGTATTCATCTGGTCAAAGACAACCAGAAGAGAGTTACAGAAGTGATGGAAATATATGTAGTCTCTGTTGCCTATCTCTTTGAATGCTGACACACTCACTTTTAAAAAATCCCAGAGTTAGCTATTTAGACATGGAAGTGTGAGAGAGACTTTGTTTTTCGATTTTGTTGTGCTACTAGCTATGATAATTGGCAGAGTCACATTTTATTAGCAACAGAAACAAAATTGCTAGATCCATCGAATGCCAGACACTGTTGTTTAGGACATGTATTTTGCCTCAGGCAACTTCTCATTTCCATTTAGCTAACATCTGTGTAACACCCAGCCTCATAACAAATGGATGATTTGATGAACTGGCTGAATGGTATGAGGTCTTAGGCCTCAAATCTCTCCTACACAGGCAATAGAGTTTGGAGTCATTCTCAAACTCCTGCTTTAGCAACTAGTTTAATAGTAATAAAACAAGTACAATAGCGAAATTCAGTTATGTCTGCTCAAGTTCACTGGTTATACATTCAGAAGGATGCACCTGTGTAGCAAACTGCTGGCAAATGTCCCTGTAAACAAGCTGATTATTGCACATGCATCTATTTTGCTGTTTCCAGCAGGTAACTTCTCAGAGCTCACTGGCAATGTTCATTGGTCTCCAGCAGTGAACATAATGATTTATATCTGATAGGACTATCTTTGCTAAATCCAAATACTTTAACTTAAAACCAATTATAACTTTTAAGAACTGTGAATTCTTTTGTTTTCTACTTCTCATATAAGAAATATTGTTAATTTATGTGTGAAACCCTAGTCCAACTGAAGTTAATGGGAGTCTAAGCAGGGGCTCACAGTGAATATGTCATCAAAGCTACGTGGGTGTTTTCCACAAAGCCAATTACAAAGCATATCAGGATAGCAACAGGAGCATTAAGATGGTTCTGAAAAATAAAAAATAATGAACTATTCAAAATAAGCTATCTAAAAATAAACACTCTGTAATAAATCTTTACATGAAAAGTATAGTAGGAAAAAAAAACAAAGACAAAGTGATTATAAAAGCCACACCAACAATCACTGGAAGTTTAACAAAGTCAAATAAAAGCCAACTGCGCAGAAATTGAAACTCACTTTACTGGAGCAATTGCTGTCTCTAAAACACATGCATAATGTTGTATTTACCTACTTTCCCTGGCATGTTGCAATGGAATTGTTTCACTTGTTCAACACTTGGAAAATTAAGCATTCCCTAAAATTTCAAATTGTTACTAAAAAACTGAGAAAACTAGTGAAGGGCCATAGCAAGCCTTAGATCCCCATGTGTGGCTGCAAGGATTTGCAAGGGCAGAATATGACCTATAGCTACAGCTTCATGTACAAGAATCTATGACTGAACCATACCAAAAATACCTACCTTAAATTATTCATAGAAAGTCCCAAATACAGATGGTGGGTCAAATCAATGCATACAGCCCCTCTAGCTTTTCTTACTGATGTAAGATCACAGTGGCCCCTCATGTTTTCTTTTGAGACAAAAATTTCCTGGCTTCTGCAGAGGAAAAAGCTCTGCAGAATGTCCTGTCCTCTCTTTGTTATAGGAGCCTGTAAACTTACTGTGCATTAATTGACACTTACGGCAGTTTCAGACCATCAGATAAGTCACTTCTTGAAACAGAGGTGGGAAGCTAGTATTGTGTGAGATGTTTCTATCTTCCACTGGCAAAATCAGGGTGGAAATTGCTACTGAAAATAGCAGTTCCCTGGTGCTTTTTGCTTCTGAGAGGCTAACTTAGAACACCAGGACAGAATGTGCTGGGACCGTGCGTGACACAAGATCTTGAGGATGAAATCTGATATCACCAAGATATTTTTCATTTTTATAGTTTTCACTGCAAATTAAAGCCACAGTATTAGAAGTATGACTGCCCCTTGGCTTTGTAGCACATGGGAAGCGTTCTGTGTTCAAGTCAGCTCAAGATCATGCAGAGATCTTGCATTTCAGATTTACTCAAGTCCTGGTGTTCCTTTCTTACAAAGTGGGTTAATATGTTTAGAAGAATTTTCTCACTGAACTATTTTTGTGAGAAATAGTGAAAGGGAGAGATTCTGGCTGTGAACTAGGGGAGGAGAAAATGCATACTGAAACAACTTAAAGCTGAGAAAGATGTTATACCTTGACTAAGAACTAAGTCTCAATTAGCTGTCTCATATATATAAGTGCATGGCTCATCCAAGAAGTATTTTGTTGCTGCATCTCAGTCTCACCTTGAACCCGGTTTGAAACAAAATGAGTATCCAGATCTGTACTTTGAGCTTTCTGCATTTTACAGTCTAAAAAATCATAATGGTATTACTGTTATTTAAAAAAAAAAAAAAAAAAAGAAAAAGAAAAAAGAGTTCTATATTTCTTACTCCTACACACATTCTCATGTGTAATCCAGCCTTAAACATCATGACCTGTTCTATGTTATTGCTGGAAGATCTGGAGGTATTTTGCAAGACTGTTCATACTAACATAGAGGAAAAGCACTTCAAAAGATGTAAAAACCATAAGAGCTTAGCAGCTGTTTTGGGCTTGGTCCAAATCCTCCTGAAGTAGAAGAAAAAAATAGGTAGATATTGAAATGAAACAGTTGTTCTATTCTTATATTTTGTAATATCAATATAAAAAAATCAGCCATGCAAGGATGAAATTCATAGTATAATTTGCATTATGCTTATCCATTTAATGTTAGGGAGATCGTCTTCGTTGACATATGCTTAATGTATTTTGAGGGGCAGTTGTCCCAGTGTGGTTCATAGAGCACTAAAGGTAGGATAGGTTTTTAAGAATTTTATGCCACAAAATCACTGAATGGTCAGGGTTGGAAGGAATGTCTTGAGATCCTCTAGTCCAACACCCCTGATAAAGCAGGTTCACCTAGAGCAGGTTGCCTAGGACTGCATGCAGATGGATTTTGAATATGTCCAGAGAGGGAGATTCCACAACCT
>VZZY01022925.1:0-16249 GCA_013400335.1 Eurystomus gularis
GTTGAACTTCATGATGTTCACATAGGTCCAGTTCTTGAGGTTGTCAGTGTCTCTCTGGATGGCATCCCATTCCTTTGGTACTCTGGTGTGTCAACTGCACCACTCAGCTTGGTGTCATCTGCAAACTTGCTGAGGGTGTACTCAATCCCACTATGTCATTGATGAAGATATTAAAGAGCACTAGTCCAAGTATGGACCCCTGAGAGACACCATTTGTCACCAATCTCCATCTGAATATTGAGCCATTGACCACTACCCTCTGGGTGTGGCCATCCAACCAATTTCTTATCCAATGAACAGTCCACACATCAAATCTGTATCTCTCCAATTTAGAGAGAAGGATCTTGTGGGGGACCGAGTCAAAGGCTTTACAGAAGTCCAGATATATGGCATCCATAGCTCTTCGCTTGCCTACTGATGTAGGCACTCCATCATAGAAGGCCACTAAGTTGGTCAGGCAGCACTTGCCCTGCCTGGAGAACTGAGATTTGCAGTACACAGTGAACAAGTAGTTCCTGTATATAGTAAATCCAGTGAGTCCTTATCACACTGACTTTCACTCTTTTGGAACTGGCACATGTAGATCAGCAGAAAGTCTTCTGACATCAGCAGGGTAGAATCATGATGCAATGCTTCCCTAGTAATAGGCATTTTTGAAGCTAACCTTCATTAAGCAATGGACACTAAAAATACAATGTTGTCACAGCGTGGGTGTCAGTGGATATGGTTACGCTAAAGCTGTACATAGTAAATTCTCAATTAGAAGCCATCTACAGCTTAACAGGATAAGCTTTCAGATGCTCTCATACTTGCTTTGTCCTTTCTTCACTTCACCCTTACATCTGCAGGTACATGGCTTTTCTGGTTCATAGCTGCCTTGAAGTCAAAAGGTTTGTAAGAAGATGTGACATATGCTTCTGGGGCATTTTAAAGGGAAATACGACCCCAGTGAAAGCCACCAAAAACTTCTGAAAAAGCAGGAGAAGCTGAACTTTTCCAAGACATATTTTTACTTAATCATGGTAACTTTGCACATTTCAACAGTATTAACTGAGGCCAAGAAACTAAGAAAGCAGAAGATAAGCAAGACTTTTCTTTAGAAGAGGGAAGGAGCTTTGCCAAACCATTGCAACCTGAAGATAGGTAGGAAAGATGCTGTAATCCAGAGATTTTCTTTTCTTTAATCTTTCTGGTGTTTCTACTCTTAAGAAAATCAAGCCTAAAGCTTAGATTTATGCGTGCATTCAAGCTACACTTGAATATCACAAGGTATTAATAAAAGACCTACTTCTTTGCCAGAAGTAGTCTGCTTTCTAAGATTTTGACTGCCTTTTAACTGGAAAATGGCATCCCCTTAGGTTTCAGTTTGAATGTAGCAGAAGATAGGAATAAAGAATATATATACACACGTTCTTATATATATAAAATAAAATACATAAAAAGAAACAAGCTACGTAAACATAACAAAAGAATTAATATTCAGTCTAGTTCTATTTCTGGAATAAGTTCTCACCTCTTTCACTTCACTCCATAGGAGAGTTAATCCTAAAGTTACTGGGATCAGTTATATTGTAACTTGATATGGTTAAAATACTGTCTTCCTCAATGTTTGTGTTATAGTTGTCTTTGTTCAAAAAGAACTCAAAAGCTTTCAATAAAATATTTTGAGAAACAAGAACAATGTAAGTATAAAATCTGTTAAAACTGTGGTATTGAGAGACCACATAGTTTGTCACCATAGTTTAACAAATATTTAAGCACTATTTGATTAAAACCAGAAAGAAAGCCCTTCTTTGAGCACAGGAGAGGTCCAGATGATCTTCAGAAGTTTCCTCTTCCAACCTACATATCATGACTGAGAAAGAACACCGAAACTGTATTTCAAGCAAGTTTGTGGACAAACCTGCTCTGTATTCATTCTTGTTCAGTCATACATTTGAGTTGTTACATTCACAGCTAAGCAAAATAGTCTTTTTAGTAATAGTAGAATTTAACAATAATAAATATTGAGAAAAATATTGGGGTGTTTTTTAATATTTTTTTTTTCCAAATTTTTCTTATTTACCCCATTGCATCTCAACTGCAGATGCAAGAAAGCAGGATGTCTTATCACTGTTAATTCTTGCTGATCAAAGGACATCCCATTTTAGACCAGCTGAACATGCCTTGTTTTTTATAGACTTATGTTTTAATCCACAATGAGAAATTTCAATGTTGTATGGAAAATCGAAGGCAAAGAAGATGAGCCATGCTTTCCGATACAAAGGAACATAAGCAGACCACTGTAACAGAGTACCAGCCTACAGTAATAGGAGTGATTTAATGCCTCTGGAGAAAGTGAATTTAAAATTTCTGCAGAAATGAAGTACAGACTCTGCAAAATTAACTCATTCATGCAGTGTTGTTCACAATAGCTATTCTCAGGAGGCAAAGTCATCCTGCCACAACCTGACTGCGTGTTTGACAGCCCTTAGGTCACTCAGCAGCTAAATGGCCCAGGCTTGGTGGGGGACTAAATTCTCACATTACACAAAGTATACATTCAAACACTAACTCAGTGGTCTGCCAGAAGTCATTTATACAACATCTTCTGAAAAACTTCCAGGCTTGTTCCTCTCTGTATTTCGTTTCCCAACACACAGCCTAAGTTTAGCTGAGCTCCAGACCTCTTCTTTCTGGGGCTTTGACCATGTAACTACCCCCAGCAATGCTGCCTGATACATGAGATCTATGGAAAAGAAGGATTTGGGTATAATACATAATGAAACTGTGGAGCGCCTAATGGTGTGTTCAGGGACCCTGTGGAAAGGCATCACATAGACAAGTCAGTTGTATAGCAGATGAAGCAGAAGACTTCTGCACTATGTAATTCTCACCCAAAGACCTGGGTTCACATTATCTGTAAGGTACATGCATGAATACTCACATATGCAAACTGATTCTGCAAGGGAGATACTAAACTGACCCACTACCACAGATGCTTTTTCCTTCGTACTGCCACTGGATGGGATTTCTCTTTAAAACATACCATTTTGCCTGAGGTTACCAAAAGAGTAATGTGGTCGGTTAACCTTGGTTGAGCACCAGGAGCCCACCAAGCCTCTCTATCACCCCCTCCACACCTTTTCCTCTCCCTCCTCAGCAGAGCAAAAGGGAAAGGAAAATAAGATGGGAAAACAAAACTCTTGTGGGTACAAAAGCAGTTTACTGATAACAAAGCAAGCAAAGCAAATCTGCTCATGGAAGCAGAGGAAAACAAAGATTTATCCTCTACTTCCCATCAGCAGGTGATGTCTAGCCCCTGCCTGGGAAGCAGGGCTCCAAAACGTGTAGCTGTTGCTTTGGAGGACAAAGAAATGGCCTCCCCTCCTCTCCTTTTTTCCTAGCTTTATAGTTGAGCAGATGTCATATGGTATGGAATATCCCTTTGGTCAGTTTAGGTCAGCTGTCCTGGTTTTGTCCCCTCCTAAGTCCTTGCCCACCCCATCCCGCTGGGGGGGGGGAATGTTGGGAAGAGCCTTGGTGCTGTGTGAGCACTGCTCAGCAAGTAGTCACAACATGGGTGTGTTATCAACGCCCTTCTAGCTCCCAGCACAAAACCCTACACCATGCTATGGGGAAAACCAGCCCAGCCAGACCCAATACATATAATTAAACAAAGATCCTTTCTGTCTAAAGAATGTGCACCCACAGGGTTGTGGTCAGGTAGGAAAACAATGCTGGGACACTTCTCTTTTGCAGCTTAACCCAACCTGGCCCTAAACAAACATTTTGTATTGCAGTATGTTGGCTACTTTCTAACAGTTCTGCAAGATGGAAACAATAAGGAAAGGCCTGCTCCTCTGCTCAATGGAGCTGAAGCACTTCAGTGCTAGCAAAAACGAAATCAATTGTTCTCTCTTGAAAAAAATTCTTCTGAATCTCAATGAAGACTTGCAGTTTGGTTTCTCTTAATGGTTCTGGACCAAAACTATGTATAAAGATTTTAATTAAACTATACTCTTTTATTAGATGGATTTCTTAAAATGCGAGGTGGGTATGATGACATACATGTGTTTCTTCTCCCATATTAAAACTTTATTTTTTTGCAAAGCCTCAGCAATCTAAGTCTCAGAGAAAGCCAGAAGTCCAATCTGTGCAAAGCTTCTAAACTCTGAGCCTCAGACTACAGACTAAAGAACAAAGGGCCCTAACATATGAATCCTTCCTCAGTCCAGACTTGGCCCAATGCTCTCATGGAGTGAGTGTGTGTAATAACTTAACCCAGTAGTTGGTGTAAATGATCTGGCTGCTCTAAAATGCAGCTGTCATTGCTGGAGCCTACAGGATTTCTAATGTTCTAGGAAACTGCTTTATAACTTTTGTCTATTTTATTGACTCACAACTATAATTTGGCCAAGCATATGAGTGTAATTTTGACATCCACCTCCATCCGTTATCTTTTTGCAACAGTGTACAAAACACTGAAGCAGACAAAGCGGAGGGGAAAAACCAGTACAGCTCTATGATGATGTTATTCCAAGTATCTCTATTAAGGCTGCACGTATCCTTTTCCATTCCCAGTTTGCTATCCACTGCTATCAACAACCTGCCAAATACCACAGAGAGTGGGAGGGGAAAGATGACAAATGCATACAGCTTTCTTAGTAAGTAGGCAGTATTGTGGACATACGGCTGGAATCAGCAGCCCTCTGCTTAATACTGAAGCTTATCTTGTATGTTTAAAGGACAAGAGCTGATGGCAATAAGTGTTTCACATATTCTGTAACAGCAGTCCATCAATGGCTTTATGTATTTATGTAACAAGGAAAAAAAACGTAAAATTGTTTAACAAGTTTTGAAACTTCTTTGTAGCTACATGGGAAACAAGTTGATGAAAAAGTTCAGCACTGAAATAAACAAGCTTTTTATAAGAAAATAAAGTATAGTTGAACAGTTTTAAGGGCAGAAATCTTGTTTTAAAGAAAAATAAACACAGTAGAGCCTGAGGTTACAACACCCTTCTAGCTCCCGGTACAAATACACTGCACCATGAGGGCTGCTATGGGGAAAATCAGCTCAGCCAGACCCACTACAGATGTTAAACAGCACCAATCTCAATACAGACTCCTGAGGAACACCAGTTGTCATTGGTCTCCACTTGGAAATTGAGCCATTAGCTACAACTTTTGAGTATAACCATCCAGCCAGTTCCTTATCCACCAAATGCTGCATCCATCAAATCCATGTCTCTCCAATTTAGAGACAGGGATGTCATGCAGGACAGTGTCAAATGCTTTGCACAAGTCCACGTAGATAATGTTAGTTGCTCTTCTCTCATCCACCAACACTGTAATCCCACCATAGAAAGCCACCAAATTTGTCAGGCATGATTTGCCCTTAGTGAAACCACGCTGACTGTCACCAATCACCTCCTTATTTTTCATGTGCCTTAGCATAGTTTCCAGGAGGATCTGCTCCATTATCTTGCTGGGCACAGAGGTGAAACTGGCTGGCCTGTATTTCCTCAGGTTTTCCCTTTTTAAAAATGAGGTTATGTTTCCCCTTTCCCAGTCACTAGGAACTTCATTGGACTGCCACAGTTTCTCAAATATAATGGATAGTGACTTAGCCACTTTATCAGCCAGTTCTTTCAGGACCCATGAATGCATCTCATGGACCTTAGATGGTCTTGAACTGATTTATCCCCTAACACAAAGTACTTTCATTCCAGTACAGAAAAAACTAAGATAACGTTTCTAGGTTAATGTCAAGGTTTAGTTAACATCTCTATAACAAATTAGATTCCAATTTCTACTTTTTGCTTTGAATGGAGAGTGTACTCTGAAATAGAAGATTCTTGATTAAGTGAAGCAAGATACAGAACTAATATTTATGGGCTGCATTGCTGAAGTTTGGTATAAAGTGTGTCTAGAATATAGGAACACACTTCCTTATATTAATGTGGTATACATGATTAACTGGAACAAGAATATGTGTATTACCATTTTTGATCTGAACAGATCTGCAGCATCTTGGATTTTACAGGTGTTCACTATCAGAGGAAAGAATTAATGAAAATACATTTTTTTCTTCAATGTGATTTTGCTTCTTTACAAAAAAATATATGAAGTCCCAATTCTCTCAGAAAAGCAGACAAGAATTTTTCCTGACAGTGCCAAAGTGGTTTATTGCCTCAAAGTGTCCTACTCTTCCAGAGAATCTCAGAGGTGAGCTATCAAATTTTTCCATGGCTGTGTATCATAAGTCCCCGCCTTTTTTGCTCATCTTTGCCCTTTCAGACAAAGAGGGATTTGCGTACTCCATTGGCTCTGCCTGCATTTGGCAGAGACATATGCATGTTGTTTGGTTGATGAAGACAATTTTTGTGCTTTCTGACTTTATTAAAGAAAACTGTACTAAGTAAGACAGACTTCAATAGCAAATAGTAGCTATATCCAATGTGAGAGTTGAAACTGAACATTTTGTTAGTTTGTCCTCCTCTTTAAATTGAAGCAAAAGGGATGCCATGATTGACCAACTTTCAGCTGGTGAAAATTACAGCCAAGTGTACAATCTTCAACTAAAATCTTCCAGTTGATCATATAGAATGCCAGCTGGGACATGTTAAAGTACTATGTTTCAGCTTCCATATATAGGTTGTTGTTGAGCTCACAGTAGACACCTTAAGCACCAAAGAACACAAGCATGTGTGGCCCATGTTAAAGGAATGCATAGCTAACTTTAAGCTAAAGATTACTTGAAACAAGCTACTGTGAGGATGCACTGAGATTCTCCTCCCATTCAAGGTAGTGGAAATTTTACTATTCAGTACAATTAGAACCATATCTTAAAGTAAAATATTTACCACATATTGTATATAAGAACTATGACCAGCATCATAGTTTATTGCATTCTGAAGGCAGTCATGCAAATCCTTCCTACCCTGTAAGGAAATGTAATCTAGATCTTTTTGCTGACATACAAATTTCGGTTGTGGTGATGGGCTTTTGTAGCAAGGAAACTACACCTAGGATTTTCAAAACATCCACTTCCCACGATTTTTCATGGCATTTCTGTACTTGTTGCTCCTATTTCTCTCAAAATCCTGGTCTGACTTTATGGCCAGTTCAGTCTGACCTAGCTGGACTGAGAACTATAAGTTAATCACCAGAATGAAGTGAGCAATTCCTCATCACCAAAAATCTAATTTTTTCATATTAATATGTTGTCCACAAACAAGTTGAAGTCCTCTTAACTGTGCTTTATATTTAACATAATTCAGTAAACAGTTTTAATGAAGAATTCTGGCTTTATGAAAGGTGACTCACAAACAGTTCAATAATGAATATTCAATAATCAGAAGCAGAGATATTTTCCAGTGGGTTCCCAGAAAACATGGCTCTCTGAGCAGATGAGGACAGCTCTTGAAGTAGATTTTTCAGTGCAACTACTCCCTTTTACATCTTTTCCTGTGAATACATACTGCTGACTAGAAATGTCATATATTTTTACAAGCCTCATGACATCAGTATCTATTGACAGCCATTTACTAGCCTTGTTCTATCAACGTTCTTACTTTCTGGCCATCTAGAATGATGCATATAAACACAATTTAAAGTTCTCCAAGACTTTTAGGCAGCCACAGTTCCTTCTTCCCCATTAAATAGGTCAGAAATAGAATAAGTTGTCACTAATTACTCCACCTTATAGCTAGTAACAAAACATCTATGTGATAGGTTAGAAATTAATTACGTTTCTTTAAAATTAAGTAAAACACCTAATAGAATGTCATCAAAGCTGCAGAAAACCATTATCCTAATAAATTAGATCAGTTGAACTGAAGTTCTGCTCTCTAGCATGAAATCCCCTCCTCATCATTATAATAGGTACGTTTATACTGTCATCCATTAGCTCTGTTCTCATTGACCTGCTAACTGAACTCTTTGCAAAGTGGGAATAAACTAGTAGCTAACCTGTAAAATACTAAATGTTCAGAAAGACAATAGGAGAAAATAAATTTTGTCTCAGTAGTGGAACTGTAATTAGGCACATTATAATTCCATATCTGTTCATAATAAGGGCATATAATTACAGGCAAGCTGGGAAATATACCAATTTTGATTTCCAGCCAAGTGTCATCAACCTAACATTTTCAATGGTGTGCACAAAGAGCAGAAAACAATTTTGTAATTATTTGCATGTACTTTGGGCATTGATGTGCTCTTTTGGGCTCTTTCCTGGTTACCTTCAGAACGTAGATGCTCAGAGATGAAGAATGGACATCATTTCTAGTTCAGTGTCCATGCTGTTTGTCATTCCCTTCCTCAAGCCATCATCTTTGCATGTTTTGCTTAACCTCAAACAAATTTGGCAGATGAGCCAAATGTGCAAAGATATTAAAGTTTTATAAATTTCATGAAAACAGCTATTCCTTTGGTATATGCAAGTGGGCTTTGCATCCTATTTAATACTGAGATCAATGACACGCATGGATAATCCAGCTTCCTTATTTGAGGTGCTTATTCCTTTAAGCAGAAAGTATAATTGTGAAGATCAAGCAAGTTGTTTATCAAATATGAGTTGCTGTCCAAGTAACTGGATGCTCTGTCTGCAATGTTCATTCTTTTTAAGATGAAAGAACATATAGCATAGATGTATCACCACACTAGTGTACAACCCAGATGAACCCAAGTTGGTTGTCCTTTTCTTACAGAGTATTCTTGTGGAAGTTCTGATAAAGTGCAGAACCTCTCTGGCATCTAAGTTTGAGCTTTTCCTCCCAAAGAAAGAGGCAGTGACTGCATCCTTTAGTCCTTCATCTTGTCTGTCTCTCTGTATGATACAGCCAGAGTGGAAACCTCTACTAGAGTCAAGAAGAAGCTGAGATCTAGAAACTGAAGAGTCAGGAGAGGTACCAGTTCAAAATGGGGAAGTAGAGGCACAGCTAGTGGCCAAGCAAAGCTGACTTGAAGAAGCTAGAGAATTGGAATAGAAGTGTGAAGGCTAGAGCAAACCATTGAGGCAAGACTTGGCACAGCAACATGGTGATGAAGATGGCCTTGGTGTAAGAATCCGAACAGCAGTTAAACTCACACAGAGCTTTTCTAAATCCCAGGAGCCAAGCAATCCAGTCTCTGGTCTGATTTTCCTTTCAATCCCTCCCAGTCCCCATCAAGATATTTGGTGAGATGTGCTTGCTTTTGGAAATATTCACATGTAACAGAGAATTCAAACATCTTTGGGTTCAAAAAAAAAAATAAATTAAAATTAATTCTATTCAAGAATTAATACTCATTCAATAATTAGCTACAAATACTTAGTAGTAGGAAAATAATCAGCTTCCCATGACCAGTAACTGAACAATGGAGGTAAAATTTGTAGATTCAGAAGTTTGACAGGGGTACAGAACACACATGATGCATTAAGCTGCCTTGGAATATATTTGTTGATCAACATAGCCGTTTTACACTTGTATGTCAAACAAGCTGTTCACTATACATTTTTTCGCATTGCTGCTAGGTATTTGATTTGCAAGTTCTGCTCATATTAGTGGGAGCACAGAGAACTTGAATGACTTTCATTCAACATCCAAGTTGACACATCTTGAAAACTTAAGCACTTATGAAAGCTGGTGGCCATAAGAGTATGGCCTTATTACCATGTGTTCGTTTATTCACCACAAATGAATTATTAACATATGGAAATTGACCATGACAAAGAAACCAAAAACCAAGTCGACCAAACATCAACCCTCCTGCCCCCCTGTTTGTAGCAATATAGAGTGATGTGAGGAAATTATATTTCCCACTTCCAGATGATGCAAATGCATCTAAATATATTAGATTATCCGGGCCAAATCCCAAAGGGCTGGAAGAATTCAAAACCCTGCATGCATGCAGTCTGCATAGCTACTCACTCCTTCTTTCTCTGTGCCTCCTGGGGCTATCAAAGGGCATTTCAGCAAGGGTGGTGTCCTGGTTTGGCCAGGACAGGGTTAATTTTAGTGGAGCCAGGTTATTCTACACCATGCTGATGTCATGCCCCGGGGCCAGTTCCGGTGGGGGGGGGCAGTTCCCGTTTGGTTGTTGTCTGGGTGAGCTCCCTCCCTTGCTGCTCTCTGTTATCAATCTTTTTGTATTGTTCCTTTATCACTATTACTGCTGGGTTTCTTTGTTAACTGCAAATGCTTATTATATGTTGTTTTCTTATATAAATATATATATATTAAACCTTCCTTATCTCAACTCAAAAAGGCACTTTTAAACCTGACCCGCAGCAGAGGGAGGGGGTGGAGAGTGGTGGCGCAGCCACGTGGCTCGGCTACCCTGCGGCCACAGCTCTTACTAAACCAATACAGGTAGGAATTGAGATACCAATCCTGCACCTCCAGGATCCTGCACCTCCCTATCATCCCTGCATTTGTCTCTAAGGATTCTCTTACTCATGCAGTTTACCTCTGGCAACTGGGAGGTCTGGCTGTGACCCACTCAGGTGTGATTGCTGCCACACATATGACACCTCCACCCTACCTTTGCTTGACCTTATATTTCCTCTTATGCAAATTACTTTGGCAATCAGTTTATTTATTGGAAATTAATATTCATGTAATACCCATAGAACCCAACCAGGAAGGAGTAGGAGGATTCAGCCAGAATGTGTATACATGACCACTTTTCATCTGACCACTCTACCATCAAGGCACCATCAACAATTCAAATCTTGTTGCAGGTGTTCATCTTTTCATAGAATCATGGAATCATAGAATCATGGAATCATAGCACTGCCTGGTCCCAGGCACTTGAGCTAATACCTTTTCAGTTCTTTTATGTGCTTCTATCTCTCACATTTGCTGCCAAATACTTACTCTTATGGGTACTGGCTTTCCTTCTGCTACAGAAAATGCAGGCTTCCCTTTCTTCACTTAAAGATTCAGTTCACAATATGCTTTTGAGACACCTGGAGGAAAGCTAGTTTATAAATGCTAAATATTATTAATTATTTTCTTTGTTATTGTAATATTTTCCCTTCACTGTACAGAAGGCAGCCACATTTCCCCTCTGAAATGAAAGTTTTCATATTAAATTCTATCTTTAAAAAGCATCTAACATCCCCGGAAGAAAAGAATAGTAGTGTTGCAGTATGAAATACAATCTCTTCTTTGTGGAAAATTCTGTTGTATTTTATCTGCATATTAAATCTGCATGTGGATGGACAAGTATTCATGGTGAAACCATTAAACCTTCACAGGTTGAAAGGAAATAGAAATAGTCTTGAAAAATGAATACAAATATACATGCACTATTTGTGTCTTTCCAGCACGATATATGGTATTTTTCTGCTCTTCATTAGTTCAAAATCTGAGCATATTATGGACTTAAAGAGTTGGAAGTGTTCAAAAATATTCTGATTGGAACCATAACTAGATCAAAAAGATGAGTAGGCTTTGATCTACTGTACTTTAACTCCAGCCAAACTCAATGAGCCCTTTGTGAGGTCATTTAAAATGCACATGTAAATCCTTGCTTGCCCGAGGCAGTCCTGAGTAGCCAGAATCTAGTTATCATCTCATCCAGACCAATTCTTTTCCCTCTTTCACAGAAAAACATTATTTTTCTTATCCTAGATCTTCACAGCATGATTTATTATCTCCCTTCCTTCAAGCTATAGCCCTTTAGTCATACCACAGTTGTTATGTGCAGCAATTGAAATATCAGCATTCATAACTTATCTAACAGAATGACATCAGTCTCATCTTGTTCTGAATTTAAACAAAACCTGTCAAACTTGCCGAAAAATTTAGGTCAGCTTTCCTGTTGCAAAAGCCTTTTAAAGGTATTTATAGTGGTGGAAGGTGTAAGGAGTTCAGGTGGATAAGAATCTCACCTTTTAGTTGCTGTTATACTTGTGTTCATTGTCATCATTAAATGTTCATAGTCCCACTGCTCTGTGATGGCTGAGAAGCAATTTATTTTATCTTAGTGATTTTATTTCACGTATTTGAATATAAACACACAGGAAGCAAACTACCACCTACTAGGAAAAAATAGTTTAGAGACAGTCACCTTCAATATCTGCAAAAGGTAAGAAATGTTCAGGTTATCCTGTAAAACATACTGCCAGGTGTATAAAATTGAGATTCATTGTGAACTTTTTACAGCTAAAGGTTTTAACTACCTACAGTAATATGCTATCTGATCTCACAAAGGAATATATGCCAATTAATTCTGGTGTTCCTGTTAAGACTTTATAATTATTACTTGCATAGTATTAAACCCCCCTACTTTTCACAGAATCATAGAATGGTTTGGATTGGAGGGGACCCTTAAAGGCCAGGTAGTCCAAACCCTCTGCAGTGAGCAGGGACATCTTTAACTATATCAGGTTGCTCAGACCCCCATCCAACCTGACCTTGAATGTTTGCAGGGATGTAACATCTATCACTTCTCTGTGCAACCTGTTCCAGTGTTTCACCACCCTTACTGTAAAAAATGTCTTCCTTACATCTAGTCTAAATATACCCTCTTTTAGTTTAAAACCATTACCCCTTGTACTGTCTCAACAGGACCTGCTAAAAAGACTGTCCTCATCTTTCTTAGAGGCTTCCTCCAAGTACTGGAAGACCACAATAAGGTCTTCCCAGATCCTTCTTTTCTCCAGGCTGAATAATCCCAACTCTTTCAGCCTTTCTTCATAGAAGAGGAGTTCCGGGTGTATTTTTCTTAGGGTGTATTTGAAATCTGACCTTCAGTATAAACTATCAAACTGGCTTTTCTGGCTGCCTCTGCTGTGTAAATATTGTAAAAGGCTTGTCTGCTTTTGTCCCACGCTTGTTACTCTCCTCTGACAGATAAGACATGTACAGGCTCTACTTACACTTACTTTTCCTATGATATTTCCTATGAATTTCCTTACGTTATCTATGAGATAACGATCAAGAAATCAAGTTCCTTGCAGTTTGTTATTCTCAACTCTGCAGTTTTGAAAGTACACACTGGAACCCGTTGTTACTCAGCAATCCTGGGTGTGCAGTTTAAGAGATCTTAAAGATTCCTATTTTCTGGACAATATGTGCTTAGAACAGAAAACTGTAATTTTGATCACTTAAAAGATCTAAATCCAGATCTGCAAGAATATAGACATCAGGCTACTTATCAATTAAAGAATTACAGGTGCTAAATAGAGCAAACTCTTATTTCACCCAGATTATGACACCAAGTTTGGTTCTTAACATGTTTTGCCTGTTAGCAGCAGAAAGAAAGTTTTGTTTCAAATGTAGTATTGTTTACATATGTGTTCCTGTTTCCTTGAGGATGGAAGTCAAGTACTGGAACATAACTCTTTGTTGACATGCATTAGCCTCTTATTTGGCATCCTCTCTTGAAATGTGTTCATGTTTTCTCTCGTTATGGCTCCTTCTCTCAGATTTATTTCTCAGAGCCATTCAATGTACACCTCAGCAGCTGGGTTTTGGGTAGAGCTGTCTACACTTTAAGAAACTGGTTACACAGTAAAGAGGTCAGGAATAGAGCTGCTTTCTGTTATTCCTTGCTGGAAAACAGCTCTTTTATTTCCTAGCTCCACAAGGTCTGTCTCATCACACTGACAAGAGAGACTACAACCCTTGCACATAGAGAACAAAGAGCTGGATGGGGATGTCAAGGGATGTCTTAAAAAGGAGTTTGCTAAGACTTGAGTGCACTATTAGGGTCTACCTGCCCTGAAGAGCCTCACTTGGTACTTCCACACATAATGCCTTCCCCTGGACCTGTGAACTCCATACTAAGTACAGTTCCTAGTTTCTAAGCCTTCTCCGAGCTTTGCTGTAGGTGGCTCTATGCCTGCTCTTGCTCTCTACTGAGAATGGCTTGCTCACTATTCTTTCTGAGTTGTTCTCAGACCTGATTTTCATCTTTTTTGTGAAGGTCACTACCTGTTACTATCACTTATTCTGTATAGGTACTCTGGGATTGTGTCCTTGACAGTAACTACCCCTATGTTTGGGATCTCCAAGCTTCTTTTACTTGGTGTCTCAAATGACAGCTACTAGGTTATTTTTTATTAGTAAATGCCAGCAGCTAATGGCAAAAAGACCTTGCATTAAGCTAGCAGGTGGGATTCTCGGAATGCTTCGTATCAGCAGCACTCTAATCACAATGGTGTCAGTCAGCATATTCTCACTGCATCTCTCTGTGTTTGCATTATCTGTTCCCTTTCACCGGTTAAAACGGGTTTAAACTACTTTTATATTTCTCTTCAGCTGTAACTTTACTCATTAACTGCTCTGCCCTCATATTTCACTTTGTAGATGCAAGATTACTTTTGTAATACTTGTTTCATTGCTCGCAAGCAAAACAGGAGTAAATTAAGTAGCAAAGAAACTGTTTCCCTAGACAAATTTGTCAAGTAGAACGGAAGACCTCTACAGAGCTAGAAAAGCAGTAACTGTGTCTTGAGGGAGAATAACTTCAGGTGTAACCTGGAAGGTGATTCTTGTGCTTGTGGGATAACAGCCTAGCTTGCCATGAGACAGGAATACAGGCTAATTTAGTGCAATTCAGGACAAAGGTTAGGATGTTTGCAACCATGAGATTCTTGTGCTATCTCTGGGGATGGAGACCCGCTGAGCTGGCATGCCAAAAAGGTAGTCTTTTGAAGGTAAGACAGTTCTGTTTTCAGCTAAACCAGTGAAGTGGATCTTGCTGAGCTGGTTTTCCACATAGCAGCCCTCATGGTGCAGTGTTTTGTGCTGGGAGCTAGAAGGATGTTGATAACACACCCATGCTGTGACTACTGCTGAGCAGTGCTCACACAGCACAAGGGCTCTTCCCAACATTCCCCTGCCAGTGGGATGCAGTAGGCAAGATCTTGGCAGGGGACACAACCAGAACAGATGGCCTGAGCTGATGGGGTTTTTTTTCCATCTTATTTTCCTCCCCCTGCTGAAGAGGGATAGGGGAAAAAGTTGGAGGGGGGAGGATGATAGAGTAACTTGGTGGGCACCTGGCACTCAGCCAAGGTTAATCCACCACAACCAGCAAAAGCAAACAACTTTGTCAGAGATTTTGAAGGTTATAGTGTCTGATCAAAGACTTTTGCTTAATTAATGGCAAAATTAATATAACAGTGCACACTCAAGATATGGTAATGAGCCTAACAAAGTACATGCTACACATATATGACTATGGTACTCAACTCTCCACCCAAATTATCCTAGATGTCACCTAGAAGGCAGGGACAGATGGGATCAGGATATAAAAACTCTTAGGGGGAGAAGACTGAAAGTCTAGCAGGGGTGGTCAATGGAGTGTAGTCCTCTTCCTCCATACAAGACAGGAACACCCTCTTGGTAAGACCTGCACCTTCAATATATGGCTCAGCTTTTGCTAGCATTACTATTATATACTAGCACTATTACAAAGGCTTGCATCTCTGACTTTGTCAGATGTTACACGTGAATTACTAACTCAAACTTTAGTTTCCTTTTGCAGTTACTCCATCTATCACCAATTCTGATTTTTTTCTGTCACTGCTGATGCAGATGCAGACCCACCATCTGTGAAGGAAGAGTTGGTGTGTCAACTCATACAGGAGCCTGACCCGTGCAAATTGATGGGCCTGGATGCCATCGACCCAAGGGTGTTAAGAGAGCTGGCTGATGGCACTGTGAGGCCGCTCTCCGTAATCTCTAAGAAGTCGTGGAGACTGGGAGACGTGACTGAAGACTGGAAGAGGGCTAATGTCACTCCTATTCACAAGAAGGGTCCCAAGGAGGAGCCAGGTAATTATAGACCCATCAGACCCATCAGACATCAAACCCTAGGAAAGTTATGGAGCAAATCCTCCTGGGGACTATCACAAGTAAACTGAAGCATGCGATTGGGAAAAGCCAACACGGATTCACCAGGGGCAAATCATGCCTAGCAAACCTGATTGCTATCTACAACAAAGTAATCCACTTGGTTGATGGTGAACTGCCTGCCTGGACTTCTCCAAGGCTTTCAACATGGTCCTCCACAGCCTCCTCCTTGAAAAGCTGACATGTTATAACTTAGACAAACAGTCTGTGCGGTGGGTGGGGAACTGGCTGACAGGCCACCCAGAGGGTGGTGGTAAATGGTTCATTTTCAAAATGGCAACCATTCACAAATGGGGTCCCCCAGGGATCAATATTGGGCCCAATGCTATTCAGTATCTTCTTAAGTGACTTGAATGCTGGAATTAAGAGCACCCTGAGGAAGTTTGCAGACAACACAAAAATAAGTGGGGT
>VZZY01022926.1:1143-56115 GCA_013400335.1 Eurystomus gularis
TCTTGGATTATGGGGGCTTCATTCTGCTCCCCGTCCCTGTCTTCCAGCTCAAGGGGCAGGGCACTTAGAAGACAACTGGTCCTCTAAAAACTGAGGCAAAGAAGGCATTCAGTACCTCAACCTTTTCCTCATCCTCAGTCACTATGTTTCCCCCCCATCCAATGAATGATGGAGATTCTCTTTAGTCCTTCTTTTGTTGCTAATGTATTTACAGGAACATTTTTTACTGTCTTTTATGGCAGTAGCCTGATTAAGTTCTAGCTGGGCTTTGGCCCCTCTAATTTTCTCCCTGCATAACCTCATAACATCCTTGTCCTTCTGAGCTGCCAGCCCCTTCTTCCAAAGGTCATAAACTCTTCTGGTTTTCCTGAGTTCCAGCCAAATATCTCTGTTCAGCCAGGCTGACCTCGCTCCTTACTTCTCTGAGAACTGAAAACTCAGTCATTTTGTGATCGCTGTGCCCAAGATGGCCTCAAACCATCGCATCACCCACAAGTCCTTCTCTGTTCACAAACAACAGGTCCAGTGCGGAGCCTTCTGTAGTTGGCTCTCTCACCAGCTGTTATGAATTTATTTTCCACACATTCCAGGAACCTACTAGACTGTTTGCTCTCTGCTGTATTGTATTTCCACCAGACATCTGGTGTGTTGAAGTCCCCCACAGGAACAACTGATGGTGATTGTGAGACTTCTCACTGCTTCATGTAAAGCACGTCAAAAATGAAGAATGATGATATTTAAAATGTCATGCAGACATGAGTTTTTCCATCACCAAAATGAATTTGATTTCACAGCTGAGATAGAGATAGTGCATCAGCATTGTCCAGCACAGGTAGCTAGTATTGTACTGGTTGTACTGTCATCCACATTGAAGGCTCTCCTGTTTGCCTGCAAACAGCTTCCAGACTGGGCTGAGGTTGTTGCTATGACACTTTATTATGTCAGGTTTTCAGAAGCTTTTCAGGTTTTTTTTTCACATACCATTCCACTTTCTAAGGTAATTATTTCCACATGATCCAGTTTTTCTCTAGTCTAGTAGAACATCTTACCTGTAGGCAAAAACCTGACCTCTGTGAAATGATTGGGAATTTTGCCACAGGCAAAATGATGACCATTATTTTGCTACCTTTCCTACCTTTAAAGAAGACCTGCTATGGCAGACAGACAAGACAAAAGTTGTTCTCATGTGAGTCTCAGTGATTTATTTCAATTTCAGAAAGACCACAAAGCTTGAGGTAGTTGAAGAAGTTGAAACTGCCATAATTCCTCAGACACGTTTCAGTAAAGCTAAGCATGGTGGATAAAAGATAGGTAACGATATGCAATGTTTGTAGCATAAAAAAAAATACTTATATCCAATCTTTTAATTAATATTTTAAAATAGAAAAATCAAGATTTAAAATTAGAAACGAAGGGGTAAAATTTGTAAGGACACTACTGACCAGTGAAATCTATATTTTTGGAAGTGAAACTGAAAGATAGGAAACATTTGAATTTTGCAGAATATGGAGAATAAATAATCCAAACAAACTGCCAAGGGAATAATAGTTTTTTTAAATGTCCAAATAATTTTGCTACTTCTTAATCTTAAAGACTAAGATAGATTTATTTGATCTAGAAGATGTATCTGAAAATGTACGGGCATTGCAGTTGGCTGTAAACAAGAAATGTTGCTCATCTACAACATACCTTACAAATGATTTAGGGTAGTAAGCTTCTGTTTAATAGTGATATCTGAAGCAAGCAGTTTTCTGTATTTGAGTAAATTTACTGTTTATTAATTCACATTTGATTCCTATTGGAAAGTGCTGACTTTCATTGGTGGGTGAAGTAGTTTGCAAAGTGCCAACTTTTACTAAGCCACATAAGTCTATGTGCAAACATCACTAAATCAAAATGTGCATTGGCATAAATAAAATAACTGCACTTCATTAGTTACTTTCAAGGTGAAGTATACTGAAAATAATTCTATTGTTACAAATGTGAAGTGATACGAAGCAATTGTACTTTTTATTTTCAGTTCACTTGGCTATAATAGTGAAAAAGCAAAGAAAAGGAAAGCAAAGATAATGGTAGTTCAAATCATCTAGGAGCAGATCTGGCAAAAAAACCACTTTATTGTCTGCTTCTGTCTGGGCTTGGATGATGACATTGGCTGTTAGATACTGATGCAAGTCTGGATTAATATTGCTGGTTTTATCAATTTAATCAGTCATGTGAGTCTTTGATTCCATTAATGATTTTTATTGACTGAATTGATACAAATATATTAGTGCTTCAAAGCACAAATATCAATTCTGGTAGGCCTTCTGCTAACCCCGAACTTCATATAGAGATTATATAAAGATTATATAGAGAAAATAACTTGTACTTTTTCAATTTTTTAGGAACTTCTCTTTGCTTGTGTGAAGAAAATGATTTCATTATTCAATAATTCTCTTCTATGAAGGGAACCGTTTCTGAGTATAATACTCTCAGCCTGCTATTTCAGGTCAAGAAAATCTAACTTTTTAGGATGTGTCACCTAATTAAGTTTGTGCCTGCATTTTGGCAATGCTTAGAGGGAAAAAAAGAGGCAATATGGTGGAATGAAAACCTAAGCACAGAAAGAAGAATAACAAGAACAATGAGAAGTGAGATAAAAAATGTGCCTTGCAAGCTTGGAAGTACAATGAAAAATACTTAATGTATTTTCATGGGCATTAATGTTGCATTGTTGATCCATCTGAATCTTTGCCAGTTGCTTGATGAAGATCTCAGTGAGTGACAGGGAACAATGGAGATGAAATTAAAATCAAATTTAGACATGAATACTTAATAAAGACATAATAACATAGGACTGGAATAGAGATTTAAAGTAGAACAATGTACAATGAGTGCAGAGCAGTCACTCACCTAAATAAAAATTCCTGGACACCTTTGTTCTTGATTCACAGAGTTTCTGGAAGAAGGATAGTTTACATTAGAGAAGGTACAACAGATTCCTCCATAATTCACAAGTTTCTTCATTGTGCCCATCTGCTTTGCAAGACGAACATGAGCAGACTCTCCAATACTCCCTCTTTGCCATAAGAATTTAATAAAGCACATTGGAGGCTAATTAGATAAACAGAGCTCACATGCTTTATACAGTGCTTGCACACTTGCTGATTATGTCTATAATAGGAATAATGGTACTGCAATTAAAATTGAACTGTATATTTTCTGCTGCATATGTATGCTATTATAAAGGTGTTTTTAAATAGGAAATTGACAAAGTCTTTCTTTGGAGCTATTAAAATTATAAGTGTTCATCTTCATATTTGGTCCTTGAACTGAAAGTTTCTAAAACAGTTCTTTTGGCTTCAGAACTGAAAATGTTTGAGCCAGTCACGTTTTGACTCTCATTCTTTAAAAGTTATTTTGCTGTGATTCTTGGGCAGAACTATGTTGTAGAACAGCCAGAATTACACGAATCTAATCCTGAGTGGAGCCTCTCTGCAGCAATCATGTAAATGGAAATGAAGAGGCTAACTTAGTCAGTTAATAAAATTATCTCTTTTAAAAGAGTCAACTGTCGAATCACTCCTTTGGTAGCCTGCTAGTAGAAAAATAAATGTTTGGCAGATTTGCCTTTGAGAAGCAAAATGGAAAGCACCAACCAGTGTTAGCCTTTAAAGAACCTATCACTTTTTAAAACAGGGCTTTAAATTCCAAGAAACTTGTCTAATTCAAACTATGTCTATATTAATGAAGTTAATTTATATTCTAGGATAAATTGTGGCTCTGGCTAGGCAAGGCAACAATGTCTTTGTGCCCTTTCCTTTGCCATGTAGCACTGCAGTGTCAGCTGTCTCTGAACAGTGGCTTCAAACCCAGTGAGTCTTTCTGCTTTTCAGGGAGGAACGTTTATATTCCCTCTCTCCATGTCTAACAAGCCAGCCAAGTGTCAGAGGAAAAGGAAGATATATCTTGAAAAGACTGTATATATTTACATGAGGTTGGACTGGATGACTTCCAGGGGTCTTTTCCAGTCTAATTTATTTATGATTAAATGAATTGAGCTTTCATGGCAAGTTGTTATGGCTATTTTAGCAGATGTGTAGCATCTTCTGAGTATGGTAATAACTGTGGTTATCAGTGTCTTACTTCTTTAACTTATAACTCATCTGGATCAAAACAATTATTTCCAATAATAAAATACTGAGAGAGAGGAGGAAACAAGGCACATAGCCCATAAAGAAAACCTAAGAAACTATTTTACTGACTGTGCTACTTCTTTTTCTTAAGTCAGCAGAGCCCAGCAGACTTGGAATAAGCTCACGGAGTGCTTACCTATTGTTTGCTGCCTTTGAACTGGAGGAGGTACAGAATACTTGCTTGAGAAGTTGAGAAATAGCTGACCAGTTCCTTTTGCACATTGCTGAATCAGGGTTTGTAGCTGCTGCTGTGTCATAACACACATGAGTACTGCTGCTGCCACTACAGAGATCTGCTGGGGAATTGCAACACTAGGACCCAGCCCATCTGACTGTCAAGTTAAAGCAACTTACAGATAATGAGGACAACAGCATAACATTTGGCAAAAATTAAAAAAAAAAACCATAAATATGCTAAACACAAAAGATTTTTAATGTGTGCGCACTATATTGAGTAGATATTTATAAGCCTCTAGACTGCTGTGGATTTACATAAGTGAAAATTCTAGCTTCACAGTTTTAATTCCTGTCAGATTCCCAGCTATCTTTGGTCTTGATATTGTAGCAATACATTCAGTAAATGTTGAGCAAAAAGCCAACATGCACTTGATGTTACTTGGAAATATCATTGATTTTTCCTATGTTGGCAGCTGGCCTCCTGGACAGGATACACAGCTTATGAATATACCAGGACTGATTTTGCACTTCATATGGCTTAAATATATGTTTTATTACAACAAGCAAATAATCTCGGATATTTCTATACAAAAATAAAATGTTCCATGTAGCTGATACAACTGTTCATATCTTAGGACTGCAGCTGTCAACAGATGCAAGTTGATTTTCATTTAGACCTAATATATTTAAACATATTTTTGCAACTTTTTCAACATACTGTGCAGCATTGCTTCCTCCTGTTCCATAATATCAAATCTATTGTAAAGGGCTGCATCTGATGCTGCTCTTATTCTTGCTGTTAATAGTATTCCCTTTCTTTAAACTGAAAATGATTTTTAAAAGAGTCATTTAAACAAAGTTGGACACAATAGGTGGAAATATTTTTCCTTTAACATATATGTGAATTTTTAGTGAAGTTTAATGCATCCTTAGCAGTCATACCATTAATGTTCTAGAATAATTTCTTATGATTGGTCTGTGTAACTACCACTGGATATTCACAAAAGAAAGAATTTTATTTTAGCTCATTGAATTGACCCCAAACACGTGCTTCAAGTCAGTTTGGATAAATCTTTGTTTCCACAGTTGTACTTTACCTTCTGAGAATTCTTGTTTGAGAGCCTGTTGGGCATGAGTTGCCCTGCCTAGGGAGATGTAAAAACACAGTTGGATAGTTTAGCTTAATTGTTAATACTTAACCAACCATAGCGGTTTGTGATATAGTCATATAAAATGCATGATCTGAAATAGAGATTTACTTTCCTTTATCACTATAGTTAGAAAATAGAGGACTATACTGGAGAGCTTGTAATTCTAAAGTGTAATATCTCTTTATTTTTGAGTCCAGATACTCTTCAGAGAGCCAGTATATTTGCTTTGTATTGATGAGTTTCTTTGTGTTGTTTTGGTGAAACAACACAAAACTATACCTAACATACTTACCTGGTAGAGAGAAAATTAAGGAAAGAAATAATAAAATACAGAATTTCTGAAAATATTTGAGCCTCCTAACGTTGCAGCTTGTGATTTGGAACTGCATTGGGAATAAAATCCATGCTATAGTGACTTAATTCTTAATTAAGGACAAGAATTTCTTTTTATTCTTTTTTTCTTTTTATTAGAATTTTGTCGTTGTATTATTGTGAATTATGGATGAACTGAAAAACATCCATTTTTATTGTGGAGAAAGAAAATAGACAGTGCTGTAATGCAGAAGATAGTTCACTAGACTCTAGGTTAAAAAGCCAACAAAGCTGGAAGTAAGAAAAGAGTAGCTCACATATTTTGTACCACTAAATTTAATACAGCATTTCAGTGATGCTTTAAAGTCTTTATTATTTCGATCAAGAACTAGTTTGTGTCTGTACCATTGTAATCTCTTTGAAACTGTTTGAAGCACATATATAGGTTCCACCTCTGCTTCTGCAGGGTTGGCATAGCTGTACAGTTCAGTGGCAGGCAGCTCACTTGCATAGATGAGAGGCACGGCTACAAGCTCCTCTGACAAAATGTATACTCTAAGGAAACAGAAAATTGCAGAGATTCCTGGTCTTCAACAGCACATGTATTTCTAGAAATCCTATTCTCTGCAATCACCCTTTTTTTTGTGTAAGATGAAGGTTCTGGTCTCAGTTTTTGGACTGGAAAAAGGAGTATGTTTCTCTTAAAATGTTTCAATTTTCTATTTTCATTTTGTTGCACAGAAACAGAAGATCAAGTGTATTTGTGCTCTCACATGTGGGGTTATTCCACTGGGTAGCTTGTCCATCCTGTTCTTAGTTTTCTCTGCCATTGGTTTCAACCAATCTGTGCACTTACTAAATGAACAGTGGGACACATCTGCCTTAATTGCCCACTTGTCTGCCTGTTATTTTTCACATGAATCTATTTTATCATTTTATCTGCATTGATTATAAGCTGTTTGGGGCAAGAATTGTATTTGTTGGTTATTCACCTGTTCAGCACCTAATGCAAGAGAACTGGGAGCACTAAGGAAGCTTAAGGCACCACCACACTTTTAATTATTACCATTCTGCTAATAGCAGTAATGGGTATTTACATTGCCATCACTGAGCAGCACTTGTGAAAAGCTGCTTGTTTTTCAGCTGCTTCTAAATAGTTCATTTCTTACAGTAAACCAGGAAGATGGTGTTTGTCTTTGTGGCCACCAGAAGTGGAATTGACCATTGACTGTTGAAATGCATCACAGAAGGATGAAACAGCATGAGGCAAGGCGCTGTGTGAAGTAAATCATTTTAGCATCTTTCCTCTCTCAACTGTAACAGATTCTCATTATTCCCATAACTGCACCAATAAGATCCATCTCCTGGTTTGGTTTACAGGTCAGACTTCTATCTGACCTTAGATGTCTAAAGGCGTACAAGACGGTCTTGACAGTGACAATTGAACCTTGACTCAAGCTTAGATTTTTGTAGGGTTTATCCACGGCAACTGTAGAATCCAGTTTCTATTTAGCTGCTGTAACTATCTCAGCCAGTTAGTGTTTGCAACAGGACTTAAACAGGAAAAGGTAAAAAACCATTAGTGGGATTACCAAGTGTATTTCCCTTCTCCAGCTCTTTTAGTTATGACTTGAAGGTAAAAGCCTTTCTTCATTTACAAAGATGTTTGTCATAAATGTAGTCTAAAACACCTGCTGGGCATTTTTCAATAAGGCAGTGGACCACTTTTGTCAGTCTTGATGAATGAACTGCAGCTACTTCCTTTCTGTAGTTGCATGAAATGCAAAAGGAGGAAGATAGCTTGTTTCCTCAAACTTGACACCTTTAATTTTGATGACTATAAATAGTACCAAAGAATGCCAGATTCATTTTTCAGAGTGCTGTGTTTTGGTCACAGGCTCTTAATGGTTTCAACATTTATGACATTACTGGGTGATTCTCTAAAAAAATTCATCATAGAAAACAATCTGTGATTGAGGCTTATTTTGCTGTGTATCTGAGGCCTTGAAAGGATGGAGCTGCAACTGAACAGAAAAAGTTGGGAGAATAGCTCTTATTAAATATTTTATGCTGACAGCTAATTCCGACAAGTACTTGTGAACAAGAACATGTGTTACTTCTTTGCCTCACATAAAGGTATGCCTTACTGCTTAAAATGCTTAAAGAATTGCAATGGACTGTCATCTAATTCATCCATAGAGACCAAAGACTATTTCATGGCACAGGTGTGATGCAGCATAAGTTGTTATGATAGAAATTCCAGTGTTCAGGGCTTTGCTAGCATTACTTTTACATTTTCTTGAGTTTTCACGTTTTGCTTTTCCATTTCTTTTTTTTGTAAACTTTCAAAATATTAAGTCATATCATTATGATGATAAACCAGAAATTTTCATAAGTTTGCAGAAGCATAGTGCCCTTGCTTTATCTCAATCTCTGTGTTTCTTTGCAATGAGAGGAGTCCATCTTTTTCCATTTAGCGGATCTTACTAACTAATCATGTTGCAGAGTTCTGTAAGCTTCCTCCTTTCACCCAATACTTACATATTCCCACTTTTCTCTGAACTTTTCTCTCTAGTTCAGAGAGCTAGAGAGAACTCTATAGTATGCCAGTTTCTTATACCCAGAGCTCTGTCCTTTACAACTGTATAGCTGCATTGGACCTCTTGGTTAAAATAGGGAGCTCATGAGACCCTAACTGCTGTTCTCTAGCCAGGCAAGTCTACTCTGAACATAAAAGAAAATGAAAAAGCAGCGTACGTTAGTATTATAAGTCAGTATGTCTACTCTGATTCTGAGATCAAAGACACAAAGGTTTTCTTTTGACATTGCATGTGTTTTGTAATATCATGACACTAAAGATAAAAAAGTTCTGTTCTTCCCAAGAGGAAAGAAATCATGCCTCAGGATCTTCTTAGGTGGAAAATATAAACTTAAGGAAAAATAGCTACAGATTAGAAATGGAAAAATGGAGTCAGTTTTATTTTTGCTAAATCTAATCCTTTGCATTTTGGAACCATAAAGGTCTAGTGATGTACATCATAGTCACTTTTTTCTTTTATTTTTCATTTATTTCCCCTTAATATTTTAGGGGAAAATGAGTCTACCTTCTTTTATATTCAGTTTCCTGGTTTTATTTCAAGTATACAAACCAGTTCTTTAAAAAAATAAATAAATAAAACACATAGCATTTGCTCTGCAGTTTTGATTATTTTTCTGGAGTGTTATGCTCTCCTGCACACACAAGTGAACCGGTGTTTGCAGTGGTTACCTAGTATAGCCAGCACAGGAACATTTGAAAACTGAAATGATCAAGATGAAAAGAAGCGATTAAAGCAAATAAGAAAATATAATACTATTCTTGTAAAAAACTAAGACATTTTTCTTCCAACACACACTTGGCTGAAAGTATTCATATGAAGACAAGCAGCTGTGTATTTGTAAGATTAAGATCTAAGCATGAAAAAAGAGATTTGAAACAGTTGATTAGGAATTTTTTAAGAAGGAGAGGTGTCAGTCAGTTGAGGAAAATGTTGGAAACGCATCTGCTTTCCCAATATTTCGGCTCAAGTTACCAAATTTGAGGCATTTGTATCATTTTTAGTTGTCATGATTTGAAGTGATTAGAAACAAGTAAACAAAACAAAACAAAAAATTGCAGTCTCCATCGGAACTCCTTCTGGGAATGCTTCTGAGCTTTGGAGACACTGGGAGTCATGTTCTCATGAGTCAAGATTCTTCTCCGAGAGTAATACTTTCAGAGAACAATTAGATAATATCCTTTTTTATACTGTATTCCTCTGCCGTTTAGGCATGTCATTTTGTCTGGCTTTTATTTTTTTAAAATGTACTTCAGCATCCTTTAGAGGTAGATAATTAGGTGAGACATTAAAGTGATCTGTAAAAACAGGCCCTCATCTAACTAGCATTATATATAGTGCCACATGCCTTCAAGGAACAGCTTCCATTGATTTCAGTTGCAGCTGTGTTCCTTCTTCCTTTCCCTCCCCCCATCAGATCCCAGGATTTAAACTGAACACTAAAAAAAGAGTAATAGAGAACTGCAGACCAGCTCATGAAGTATTGTCGAAGACACACAGCTCTAGAACAATTCAGGCTCAAGCAGATAGCAGATATGGAGGATGAAGGCCTGCGTATGGAAAAACTTAGCAAAGCTGTAAGATGAGAACAGGACAGTAAAAAGGAAAGTGTTGAGCAGCCCCTATGACAGGTGTAGTTACTTTGTTTTCTCGCTATTGACCCATTCTGAGGCTGAATTAACAGCTTAAGCAAAATTCAATGTGAATTCACAACACTTTGCACTTTGCCCTCCTCGTTCACTGTCCCACCAGCATTTGGCATGATAAGCATCAAAATTCCAACAGTTCAGCAGATTTGAAAGACTCTGGGTCATGTGTTTATTAACTGTAGTTTTCTCTCTGGAACCTATAGTGTAATTAGAAATCTACTAAATGTGATGGTAACTATTAAAGTCAAGACGTGATCACTTCATTCTTGTTATAAAATTGTTACAATTCTAAACTATCCATGCAGAACACTCAACATTCCTATGAATTTAATTAATGTTTAATTTATGCTTGCAACAGTTTCTAGTGCTTGGAAGCTAAAAGTACAATTTACTTTTAAAATATTTTAAAAGTTAAAGTGTTTCATTCTTGTACTAGAAAAAACCACAGGAGTCAGATGAAGGTATAAACTAGATAACAAACTGTGTCTTCATTTCAATATATTAATCACATGGTATCCACAGTTTAGAAAGAATAAAAGAAAACTGAAGAAAACAGCAAGGAGACAGACAAAACTTAAGTAAGCTTTTTCCAAGAAGACACATGTGGCACCAAAGAAGCTGAACTAAAATAGTCTAGCACAGAGTTGAGCATATAAAATCTAAAAAGATAATTATTCATTTTCTAAACTCAAGCAGTAGCCTGAAGCTAAGAAGTGAAAGTTTAGGTGAGTTATTAACAGTAAGCACTTAATATCTGCGTAGTAGAATAGCCTACTGAAAAGAATTTTCTACTACATAAATGTAGGTACTTAATAGCAAGCTAGGAAAAGGCAGTATCTGACATATATTGCTGATCCAGGACCTGATCCAGTGCTTATTGTGGTCATCTTCTCAGATGCTAGTTTAAATGTGCAGTGTGTCAGAGTGCATAAAGTACTTCTTTTTTATTGTGATTAAAGAATATATATATAGACATGTTATAATTTTGTTTATTTAATCTTCTGTAATTCAGATGTAAAATAGAGGTCCAGGGAAACACTGATAAAGAGGTCAACATGGGGCCTGAGCCCCATAAAAGTCAAATGCTTTCAGATGAAACACCAGCTTAAATGCTTACCTAATTTGGATCTCAGATTTGCCCACTTTAAAATTTCATCTCTGTAACAATCTGTTCTAACTATCAACTCTGGATTTCTGTAGTGTGTCAGATGTATAGAACTATTTGGCATCCAGCATATCTTTAGGTATTTTATTATTAACAGAGATTCCTTTTCTAATTTAAAAAAGTATTCATTTTAATATTAGTCAGAGACTATAACTTCCATGATAAGATGTATGTATATGTTTATATAAGAATTAGTCATGGTGAAATTTGAATCATATCAAAATGGCCTTAATATATTAATTGTCAATGTACTGTTATTAACTATTTTCATTTTGCTCTACGCGTCATATAATGCAAGGGGAAATCACTAGAATGAATAGCTAGTTACAGCATTTAATGACTATATTACCACACTTGCTCGCCTCCCAACCCCCTGCAAAGCAAAGGATGGTGCCATTTTGTAGTATGATGACCCAGGATCAAACAGAAAAGCCAACATGGAAATGAGATGAGGGTCACCTGCTCAGGATCATTCAGAAACAGCCTTATGTTTATATTGCATCTTCAGTTCTGCAAGTTGCTGTTCTGCTGTATTTGTGTCCTGCGCACACAGTACAAGGAATAACTGGGGCCAAATTAATTCATATTGTAATGTCTGAAATGTGAAAATATTTTGGATCAAAATTGCCAGTGGAAAAGATGATACACTAGTAATTTTCCCAGAAAACTTTGTAATACAGCAGGCGGTGCTTTGATAACCGTGGCTACCTAAGAGTTGTCTGGGGCCTGAGCCAAGGGGTGTTATTTATCATATATCAGCTGAAGTTATTGATTGCAATGTAGACCTTAAACCACTTCCAAAGATGCTACAGTTAACCTGGCTAGCTTATAATGAAATGCTTTTGCATTATCAGTCATAATTAAGAGAGAATTTAGGAAGCTTTTTATACAGTCTTTCAGTTCAGAGTTATTGTGTGGTTGATAGCTGTGACTGTCCTCTTGATGATGAGTTTTAGGAATGAATGGAAATGAGGTCAGGGAAAGCAGCTGTGCCAATGTTAGTTTACTGTTGAAGTTCAGACACAACCACAGGTGACAGTATGGAACCTGCTCTTAGATGACTTCGTTGAGATCTTCTATGTACTGTTTTTTTTCTCTTGTGAAATAACAAGTATATGACAACTGCCTTGAAATTCAGAAGAAAGACGAGTTGTTTCAGCTTTACCACAGTTGTGGGATCTCTTATCATCTTTTGTCCAGGTGGTCTTCATGAACTGCTTGTACAAGCAGGTGTCCAGTCAGTGGAATGTACAGTATCCACCTCCTGCTTGACTTTTTCCTCAGAAAGTAATTATTGATTGCCTTCTGATCTACATGTCGTTCAGGTTTCACTAAACTTTAGGAATCACATTTTGGTATTTCTAGTCCTCTTTTGAAAATTGATGAACTCAAAAGTTACTAGAGAGAAAAAAGGGCTAAACATTGCATTGGTTTGTTTCCCTAAGAAATCAAACTAAAACCATATTTTTAGATGTGCTTGAATTATTCCCTTCATATCCCCAGTGACTTATTTGCCTTCACAGTCTGGATTTTCTAGTTAATATTGCTGATGCAAAGGTACCTGTAATAGCAATACCCAACATTGGTTTTGTAATTTTTTTTTTCATAATGATTCATAAAATCTGCAAGAAAAAATAGTTATTTTTAATTTTAAGTGATCTGTCAATATATTACATCTGCAAAAACAGACCAGCTGTATTCCTGAACATTGTACAAAATACCTAGATCAATTAATCAGAGAGCAGTGGTAAAACATGTTTGCATCATCTCCTCTGACAAAAAGTCTACATTTAGTATGTTAGAACTTTGTGTGAACTGCTGAAGTGACATTAAATAGATTTTTCTGTATAAAATAGTCAGTAGCTCCATTCTGCTGTCAGTGATGTAGGCTTCTTTCTTTTATTTTACTTTTCATCAACTTGTGGATGCAACTGGAAAAAAAATTCCACGTGCAGGAAAGAAGCACTTTTTTCTAGCAAGCAAAGGAAAAAAGATGAATCCAAAAGAACCTCACCCCTGTAAAGGTGAACAGTCTGGTTGCCCAAAGCTCCATGATGGAGAGATGATCAATGTGACAAATAGAGGAAAGTGAAAACCATTCTTCAGAAGATTTATGAATAGAAATGTTACCTACTCAAACAGGCAGTGAAGTAGCAAACTGTAATGCTTCTGGGGGTTTACATTTTCCTTTCCTAATTTTAGAGGATTATTTACATAATTGATACCTTCTTTGACTTAAATAATGGAGTTCATAGTTCTTGACACAGGCAGTGATGGATAATGCTTAAGAATGGTTTCCCTGTAGAGAGGGAGGCAATAAATAGAGGGATTTTGAGTGACAAAGCATTACTGAACCAACAAATTAATCTTAGAAAAAATTATTGAAGCTGCCAAGGAAGTTTGTGCTTTGTGAAGTCCAGAATTCACTCTGCAGTCATTAGTAACTGTAAAGTGATGCAAGGATATAAAGTAAAGAAAAAAAGAGAAGAGGAAAAGAAAATATGCCAATTATACAGTAAGAAAAAAAGAAGAAACATGTTCAGAGTTCATGATCTCTGAGCTATACTAAGTTATATTAGCATGGTTGATGGGTTTGAGGGGAAGGAGATTGGAGGACAAAGCTATTGGCTTTGTTAAGACTGATGAATTAGTTCAATTATTGCAGCTGGAATTCAAATAGAAAGCTATTTTACTGCTTCTAGCCTGGTAAATGGGAGAGTGAAGTAATTGAACCAAGAGTCATTTGAAATACTGAATGACAACACATGAAAAAGACACCAAGTAATGTATTGGGGTCCCTTATATAGTCCTTCATACTTCTGTCTTAACACTCTCAAGCAATGCAGAAAGTAAAATTCTGCTTTCTTGGTACACAAGGATTCCATGCTGCTGGGCCATGATCTTATTTGGTATAAAGTCAAGCAAATCCACTGATTTTAGCGGAATTTCTCTTCCTGTGTTTAATTCTCTGGAGTGCTTGTACTGACCTCAGTTTTTCTCTTTATGATGACACCCAGACATAGCTTTATGAAGAAGAAAAGAGTTGTTGATACCACCGTGAGTTAACTTTTAAGTTGTCTGTTGGAGTAGATACTTTTGCTTCTTGGAAATCATAATATTTTTCAAAAATTATGTTATTATTTTGTATTCTGAATGATAACAGGAAGATTTTGACACTAATGGAACAGAGTTGGATATCAATAGCTGGAATCATGCACACCGCTTGCCCTCATTATACCTATGATAAGTTTTTCCAAATGACTGCCTGGAGACTTGACTGTGTGGGAATTTTACTTCAGAGTTCTTTAATGCATTCAACTTGTATTATCTGGCAACCACTCATCTTTTTTTAAAAAAGTGAGTTATTTTGTGTCCTAGTAAGTAATCTTTGGAACAGCATGCCTCCTATAGTGAGTGTGCGTCCTTAAGACTTCCTGGCAGTCCCCCAAATATCTTGCTTCGCACCATGACATGTCTGTGTGTCTATGTGTATTGAGGACAGCTTGACCAGATGTCGCTTCATGCAAATGCTGGCAGTCATGCAAGCATTCATTCTTCAGTACTAGCAAGTTCATATTCCTCTTAGAACAACTGGGCCTTCAGTGAAATTCTTTTTGGATTGCTGCACAGTAGACTATCCTTTTGGAAAACAGCTGGTAAAATAGGAGGTACTTTTTTGCTTTAGGAAGCGCCACTGGAAGGTAAATGTCCAGGATACAAAGTAGTACACAAGGAAGAGCAGCTGCTCCTTGAGCAGGAATAAATCATAACTCAGAGTGAAGGGATGTAATTATAAAGAATGCTGATTTATTTGTTCATCTGCTAAGGAATTAGCCTGGTGACATTATTCTGTAGATCTTCCAAGTGACATAGTTAAATATCCAGAGCACTGGTTAAAATCTATTACTACCCAACTACACTTTGGAGGTCAAGATGAAAGGACTGGCCATGTGGCCAAGCACTGTGAAACCGGCATCTTATGCTATGTGAGAACACAGAAAACAATTATGTTAGCTATAGAGGGCAAAAATCTCCAGTGTTGGTGACAAGGCTCAGGATTGGGTTGCACAGAGAGGCTGTGGGATCTCCATCCATGGACAAAGCCCTGGGCAACCTGTTTGGACTTTGAAGTTAGCCCTGCTTTGAGGTGGGAGTTTTACTGAATGACCTCCAGAGGTCAGATCCAAACTAAATTATTCTGTGAATCGACGATTCTGTATTGTTAGAGTCAGTTACCAAGTAGTTAGAAGAGGCTGATTTTCCTTCATGGAACTGATTGAAAGGCATATGGGCACATCAAAAAGGCTGAGTGGCCAGAGTTGGGGAAATTGGATTCCTGCTCATGGACAGGTTAGCAGTGAGCAAGTGGAATAATAATATTTTTGAAGAGGAAATCTATTCGTGATATGTTCTGCTGTCCTCAGTTTCAGGGAGAAAAAAATATCTCTAGCCCCCTGAAGTAAATTAAGAACTGTGTAATGCCAAATAAATAAGTAGAAGTGCTCTATAATTCATGAGACACTATTATGATAGTAAAATTCATGTGACTATATTATGATACTAAACCAGTTAGCATTTCTGTATCTGCGATTCAAAAGAAGTTTCTTTGCAGTGCTACTGACTTGCCTCATGACCCGTTGTGGGTTGTGGATATACCCTGAGGTGTTTTATTTAGGATTTTTATAATAGTAGTACTGAAAGTGAGTTATCCGAACAGGAAGAGTATTTATTATTTCATTATGGATCTTACATATGGAGAAAATGACACACACAGATGAGAATTTGCCACTTTGTCCCTTGTTTCAACACAAACTACCTCAGAAAAGTCAATAGTGGAAACACTGGTATTTTGATTTGTAGAAAGGACTGGATTGTTCACTACACACTTTTTTTTTTTAATTCAAGTTTTTTAGTTATTTTTTCTGACTGTTGAATTTTTTTTTTTCATCTAGCCAGGAACAACTCTTATAAATCTCACTTGTATGAATTACACAAATGCAAAGAAAAAAAATGCAATTCCAGGAAGGGGAAAAAGGTCCTACCAAGTCAGTGCTTTAGTAGTTATTAGTACTTGACAATTACCCTAACTGTTTCAATTAGATAGAAATCTTCTAGCATCCATACCAAATTTCATTTCAGATATTGATATGGTGTTGCATTACGACAGTTAAAGGCTGATTGACTGAAGTGAGTCAGTGAGCAACTTAATGTTTACTGATTATGCTGTAAAAGAATTTCAGAGTAATATTTTAGCAGATATCTAGATATTTCAATTACTGTATTAAGTGGAATTTTAGTTCTTGCATTACATACCGGTGATATTTCTCAAATAATTTCTTTTTATATGTTTGGTCCTGTGGAACTGTTTGCAAAATTTAACTGTGCACCATAGCCTACAAAACACCTGAACAAATAAAAACTATTACATAAATTATAGTTGCACATAAAATACATTTCAGGAACATAGGGATGAAACATTAGAAATCAATATGAGTTTTTAACTGATATGTAAACTACAGTGGGATCTTATAATTAAAGAGCTTATCTAGCCTGTAAATACTACAGGTAAGCAGATGCAGCTAAAAACATTTATATGTCCTTAATTATGGCTTTTCCTGTGTGAATGTTTAATTATGTATCCTTAATGTTGCAGGGACACCTCGTCTGTAGGTTCAGGAAGGGCTCTTCTGATCTAATAACCCACTGGGATGTACACGCAGGACTAGGCCTGACTTTATACTTCAGGTGATTCAGCTAGAGGCAGAACCAAGGAATATAGGATACTGCAGGCATCTCCCCTAGATTTTCTTAGAAACCTGCCTCTCCTTTGTAAAAAAAAAAAAAAAAGTAACTTGACTATCCAGATTTTTCAGTCTGTGGACAAAGTGCAGACAGATTCTGTATTTATGCTTAGAGCCAGTCAGGGTCCCTCCTGTGCTACGGAGAAGAAACATTAGTGGGAGAGTGCTCCTGGCTTGCAGGGGTGGGAGCTGTGGACCTTGTCAGGTGATTCAGATGGATGTTCATTCTCACGTGTCTTAGCAGATGGTAGTCCTCAACTTCTGCACATGTATGTTCTACTATTTGCCTAATGTGTGAGGCATCTTTTTTAAGCATGAGTGGCTTTAGAAGTTGCTCTGCTGACTTGACTTAATTACTGGATCAGTTTAAGTTTAATACTATGAGAAATGTATCTTGAATTTTTCTTGACAAAGGGAAATTAAATTCCTTTCAAGACGAAGGACTTTGTGATAAGTGATAGTGATAAGGCAGTCAGAAGAGTCATCACTCTGGATCCTGAGATACATTAGAAAGAGTGAATGATAATGTGGAGAACCATTTAAAATGCATAGATTTTAACACTAGCTTAGGACCATTAGTGATCATCAGGTTTTATCTATTGAGCAGAGGTCAAAGAATGCTGCTTACTAGTTTCTGGTTTATGTCCAAACCCTCTACCTGGACTATAGCATCTCTTCAAGAAAGATGCCTGGTCACAATTTAAGGGCTTCAAACCATGGAGTATCCCTTGTGTACTTGGGTAGATTATTTCAGTGGTTAATTGTCCTTAGCAGGAAAAAAAAAAATTATCTATGTATACATGTCTTAATTCTATTCTCCATTTATCGACAGTTAAGTCAATTTTAAATTCTGCATGGATAAAAAAAAAGATTGCAGTTTTGTTGTCTAATTATAATGGAGGTTATTTCTAATTTTTAATTTTCACACAGCTCATTCTCTCCATCTTTTTTCAGTATCCTTTTAAAAGCAATGACAGCAGAAATAATTACAGCATCCCAGCATTGATCTTTCTTATTTTATATACTGCAGTTATAAAGTGGAAATAGAAGGAGTTATATTCACATGCTTCTGTGTTCAAGATAGAAATATTAATTCCACACATTGACAGGCTGGCTTGAAGCTGAACAATTACTCAGAGCTACAGTTCACCGAACAT
Organism: Eurystomus gularis; assembly: GCA_013400335.1. Lineage (NCBI taxonomy): Eukaryota > Metazoa > Chordata > Aves > Coraciiformes > Coraciidae > Eurystomus > Eurystomus gularis. The sequence goes on from VZZY01022926.1 coordinate 19,331, forward strand.
TATTTTGCCTCCAGTTTCTTATGTAATACTAAATCGTCCCCTAACAAAGAATACTCCAGAGTATGATGATCATCAGTTAACCAGTTTTATATATTGTATAAAATTGTAATGTTCCTTTGAATACTTTTTATTGTTAAGGTAAATTTATGTAGGTTAAATAGATTTTCATAATGGTGTGTTAAAAAATGGGTAGTGGAGTACCAACCGGCAGTGCTTAGCATTAGATTCTCCTGGGCTTATTTTCAGATTTTTATAGCAATATTACTCATTTCAAATCTCTGTTCTGTTAAAGATGAACCATTCTCCCTAATGAATCAAAAATGTTCAGGCTCTGAGACTATTATCTTTTTTGCCTTTTTACCATTTCTGAATCTCAGTAGAAAGTTTGTTTCATTCCTTTTTTTTGTCATAAATCTTCTTCAAAGTCTATCAAAAGATATCTTTAAGTCCTGGTACACTGTGCATTGTCTTAGTAGTTGTTCTACAGCAGGCTTCAAAATAATGGGTCTAATTTTCCTTTTGCTCTGGTGTAAATCTCTTGAACTTCACATAGTTTCACATTTCTCCACCTCTCTGAATTTTAATTAATTACAAAGTTTTGTAAAATAGAAATCTAACAGGTTCATGTATAAACAACATTGTGCAATTATTCCAGGATAAAATCCTGAAAGTTTCTTCTTTATTTAATATTACTGTATTGTATCCATTTCTAGATACTCAGTTTTAATTTGGCTATACACTGATAGTGAGGGCTCAGGGTCTTAGATGTATGTCTCATTCAAAGCAATGCCATTTTGCACTATGCAATAGTGATAAGACACTAATATTCCACCAGCATCAACATTAACAACTTTTATCAGAATTGGATCAATTTCTTTTGGGCTTCATCTGAAGACCAATCAGACCATGCCATACAAGGCTGATGAATTTATCTTTCAGAATACTAAACTCTTGGTCTTCATGGAAACTCATGTTTCCCACATTGATTTTAGGTACCTGTAATAGAGATATGCAATTGAGATGATGAATCCCATTATTAATAAAAAGAATAGTATGAAAAAACTTAGAGAATATGTTCATCTGCTTATTTTTTCATTTCCTTTTATAAGAGAGTAAACACCATAGATCAGTTTTAAGTGGCTTTAATCTATCAGCCCTACTACTATCCTTTTTCCTCCAAGACTGGAAAAGGTAAATTATCCATAAAATAATGAATACCAGAGGAAAAGCTTGGGTATGAAGGGCAATCTAGCCTTTTTTTTTTTTTTCTCCTTGAAATCAATTACAGATCAAAGAGGGAAAATGGTACTGTATTAATGTGATCACATGTGAAATTTTATTGGATATCTTCTGAGTGTGTTGTCTCGTGATATTCCTAGGCTTTTGTTGTAAAAAACAACATTCAGAAATTTACACCTCAGAAGCATCAACATACAGGTTATATCAGTGCATTCAATGTTGTTTTTATTTACACCTGATTTGTCCAACTCTATGCTGATTTCCTTTTTTATACTCTATGTAGAAAGAAACTATATAAATAAAAACTGCAGTGTAGGCCAAAGATGCACTTTTAAGTAATTGGAAGTTGGATTGAAATGTCCCTGGGTTTCTTTTTTAGTGATGCTTCTGCTTAGAATTGAACCAATCTGTCTTCATATTTCCTCTTCTCTACCATTATAATTGATCTGGCAGTTCGCCACACTTAGACTCAGACAGTAATCACTTGGCAGAGAGGATATTCTGCCTCCCTAATTTGACTGACAGAATAAATCCTGTTTTTAAACTGCTGTCATGTGGTTTTTATCAGTAAATAACACACATTTTACTATGGCATCTGTACATTGAGATAGACAGCTATGTCTTTTTAATGTGCCTACCCAGCAGCAGAGGAGGAGTCATGAAAAGCAATCGTGTTTCCATCAGCTCTACTGTAAGAGCACAAACCTTGAAAGTGATTCTTAGGAAAAAAAACCCTAAAACTTGAAGACATCTGTTAAGTTTTCTTTTGAAGGAAGTGTGTTACACCAACGAACAAGCTGAAGGAGCTTTACACATACCAGCTATTTGCCTATAAAAAACATTGCAGATTTTTTTTTTTAATATATTCCATACTATAATGCAGATGCAATCACTGAAAAACATTGCTAGTTTTGATAATTGTATCTGTATATATAGTATAAATAATTTATCTGTTAGTAGTGGTAAAGCTAATATTGTGCTGTGTTCAGGTTGTACCCAGTTGTAGTTTGCCTGGGAGAGGTCAAACTATTTGGATGGCATGTGTGCTGTTTTCAGTTATGTTCAAAGAAATAACTGTTTGATAATGAATAATCTGCTGTCAATAAACAACAGTCCCCACTGCCAACAATATTATGCTAAGTGGAATCACTGTATGCACAAAGATCTTCTAGAATCATAGAATCATTTAGGTTGGAAAAGACCTCTAGCATCATCAAGTCCAACCTTCATCCAGCATCTCCCTGACCCCAAGATCATGTCTCAAAGCACCACATCTACTTGTTTTTTGAAAACCTTCAGGGGTGGTGACTCCACCTCTTCCCTGGGCAGCCTGTTCCAATGTCAAAGCACTTTTTCAGTACAGGACTTCTTCCTGAAAAAAAATCAAACAATGGCAAAACAGTAGCTACAAGATTGCATGTGAAACCATCTTAAAAGCATAAATTTTATTTAAAACAAACAGAAATTGTCATTACAATAGTAGAAATAAGTATGTTCCAGAAAACAATGCATCACTAAAATGCATACATTTTTCACTGAGTGTGAAAGATTTTGGTTTGCTAAGAGTAAAACATGAAATTAACCACATCCTTCAGGGCATTTAAAAGAAGCCCTCTGAACCTACTGGAGTCAGAGGGGGCTACTGGATTTACTGGATTTGTGTTACAGCGCCTTTTTCATCTGAGCTATAGTTTTCAACATAATGCCACCTTAAAATTTAGCCTTAAATATGCAGCATATTTATCAATGAGGGCCGGGCCCAAAATTCTCTTAAGAATAATTATTTTATATTGCAAACTTGCATATTGATCACTCTCTCATGGTTCTTTTTTCTGTGCACTCATGCACGTGAGCCTTTTGGTTCTGTTGGATGTGTCTGCCATGGGGCATGACCCTTCTTAGAGGTATTTAGACACCCAGGCAGATTCCTATAGGAATTTTGAATATCTGAGGTGATGATACGCTGTTTCTCCATTGAGTAAAGAACTGCTATAAAAGCTGAACTGTGGGAAATGGGAGACATATTCACAGTGATTGTATTCCTAAGAAATTGGGATGGTGCATTTTTTACCTGTTGGATTTTTTTCTAGGAAATGCAGCTTCTTTGTTCTCTATGTGGGTGGTTGGTTGGTTGTTTTTTAAAATGAAAAAAAACCAAAAGATTGCCGTATGTGAGCTTAGAAGTTATGAATGATTGGACATTGTAGGCTACAACAATGAATGATGAATGAGAAGTACGTATAATTATTAAATAAGAAGAGAGAGGACTGAGTCATAGATGTTTTCAAGACTTTGAGGTAGAGAAGTAGTTCCCCAGTTTAAGACTGGATATGATTTGATTTACATCAGACTATATATCTTCAACCTTACAGTCCTTAAGATTAAGACATACTGTTTGGTGAGCAAGTGTGCATAATGCTAATAGAAAGGCTACTAGCTTTTTTGTTTTACCCATATTCGTGTTTTCTCCCATAAAATGTGTTTGCTTTGCATCCTGAGGGAAGTCAAAGTTATGAACTGAGATAAATTATTTACGTAATTTCTTCTTGTAGAACATCCCATTGTTCAGATACTGGTGTGCAGCACCGGAGCAGTCAAGTGCACTTGATGTGTATCTTGGTCTCTGAAAATCCTACTGAAGTTATCAGTGAGCAAAAGAGGATAAAACCAGAATCTCCAGTATGAGGCAGGATTCTCTGCCTTTAGGAAGTCACTAATGGGATTATTTTCTCAGCATTACCAAACTATTGGACAAATGTCAGCTTCCCTTTACGGAGGGAAGCAATCAACCGGAGTATACCTGTGCTAACCAGACCTTCTCCAGCAATTATGAAATTAAGGTTTAGTGTGACACTAATCAAGCAGTATTTTCACATTATTATCTTATGTCCATTTCTTTTCACAGGAGGGTTGAGATGGGTTGTAGACATGTGATTTAAATATCCTATATTGCTATATAAAAGAGGCCTGGAGCAAACATCAGAAGGTAATCAACTACATTGCCTTACCTCAAACCAGAATCAGTTATACCTAATCATCAAAACAGCCTATAGATACAAATTTGCAGTCTCCTGCAGCTTCGATCCAGCAATTCAAACTGAGATATGCTGTTTGTCAGATTTTGTATGGTTTGAATATGTAGAAGTCTAGCTAAATTCAAACACCTTGTTCAAGAGACCTACAGTTTATTTTTATTACTTCTCACTTGTAGAATTTTTTCTAAGGAACCCAAGAATAATTAAGTTTCTGAAAGTGTCAGATCTCCAAAATATTACTTAGTACAGATTTTGTAAAGTAGTACCTTATCTTTTGGGAATTTTAAGTCTTTACATAGGATAGATGTAATGATGATATGTATGGTCATGCAAATGTCACAGCTGTACAGCTGTATTATCACAAAGAACGGCATTACTTCCATAGCAGCAGTGAGTACTGCTAGAAGTCACAGAATCACAGAATGGTAGGGGTTGGAAGGGACTCCTAGAGATCATCTAGTCCAATCCTCCTGCCAAATCAGGTTCATCTGGGCAAGATCACACAGGAAGGTGTCCATAAGGGTCTTGAAAGTCTCTAAAAGAAAGTCCACAACCTCCCTGGGCAGCCTTTTCCAGTGCTCCATCACCCTCACAGTAAAGAAGTTTCTCCTCATGTTGAGGTGGAACTTCCTGTGTTCTAGTTTATACCTGTTCCCCCTTGTCCTATCACTAGGCACCATTGAAAAGGAACTGATTGTTTCGTCTTCCTGACACCCACCCTTCAGATAGTTATTGTGTAAATTATTAGATCTATTCTGTAAATTATTAGATCCCCTCTCAGCCTTCTCTTCTCTAGGCTGAACAGCCCCTGGAATCTCAGTCTTTCCTCATAAGGGAGATGTTCCAGGCACTTAATCATCCTTGTAGAAGTCCCTAAGTATTCTGCAAAACCTTTGTATTCAACACCTCTGCTATCCTTTTGTATGGTAGTTTTAAATTACTCAAAGAAATACAGCAGAAGATCCACCAATAAAAAAAAACTTCTTAATGTTTTTATTTCTTACGTATTGATCACAAGTTATGCTACTTAATTTGGATACTATTGGTAGGCATCTATACAGTGCTTTTCGTACTATTTTCCATGGTTGGCAACCATGGGTAAAAAACTTATCTTTCTCAAAATGAAAAGATATGAGGTAATTCTTCTCGCAATTTGAAATCATAAAGCTAAAACTTTTAGCTTTACCAGAAATCATTTCTGTCTGTTTTGAATTAAAATATTTGACTCTATTTCTCAGCCTTATGTAATTTTCTTTTAAGGAAAAACAGTGAGTGAGACAAATTGATCTGTTAATCAGTTCAAGGTTTGTCAAAATTTATCAAATCCTTAATATTTAATCTGAAAAACTGTATTATTCTGTGAAAATAACATTTCAAAAGTTGCAAGGTTACTTTTCAGCTATTCAGCTGAGATGATAATTGAAAGCATCATGATGTGAGATTTTTCTTGAGTGCCTTCTGTGTGGATGGTTGTATTTACTATACTATGGGAAAAAATGAGGATGTTACACAGTATTGTAGGCCTTTGCCCTGAAGAAACACATAATTTATAGTAAAATTTACAAGAAGATTTCAGAAGCTTTTTAACAAGAGCTATTCCTTTTGTATCACATCAAATGTGTTTTCCATTATGAATTATTATAGCAGATCATATTTCCACTTTCTTTTTTGGATTTGTGTCGTAACCCTTAAAGGAAAGGAGCCTACAAAAGGCATCAATGTATATTTAAAAAAAACCACAACAATCCAGCAATTTACAGGAAAAAGAGTTTGCCTCTTTCAAGGTGATTTGCACAAAGAATCAAAATTCTTTAATTGAAATAAGCTTCCATTGTAAAACCCAGATAAAAGAAATATTTTATTTAGCAGAGGCAAGCTCGTGTGTTTTAGTTTCTTACACTGAGGTACAATTAGAACACGATAGTAATTGACAGTGAAGACAGAAATGGCCTTTGATACTGATAACAGAGCTATTTAGGATATGAAACCTAAAGCACATTGACATAACTATATTAAAATGCTGCTCTTGTATACAGCAGCATTGAATGAGTAGCATATTCTTATTACAAGAATATCAGTACCATAGGATGTTCCTAAATATCCTTCATATTGTTGGTTAGAAGAGTGTCAATACATCTGATCAATGCCTTTGACCAGAAAATGTTACTTAGCCTGTGAAAGTTTGGAAACTGATGTTGACAATACAATCTCCTGTCATGTTTAAAGTGAGATTAAGAAGACTGTCTAGAGTACAACATGCTGCAAATTATATTTCCATCTCCCTCAAACCAGAAGAAAATGTCCTTTATCAGAAAAATAACTTAATAGTGCCAAGTGAGGATATTATTTACATTCTATTTCTTAAAAGAGCTAATAACATCTAAATTGAATATGCATTTTTACTTTAAAATCATTATTTTTTTTTGTAAAAGCTGTGAGGTATAAAAAAACCTAAATGGCATTTCTTCTGTCCTCACTAGAGGTGAAAAATTTGTGGGTTTAGTGAAACTGTAGACTCCTGAAAATATATAGAAATATGTATTGGATGACTCCGTACTTTAAATAACATCCCTCTAGATATTCCCTATCATCTAGGAGGTTTTGAAGCTGTAGCTGTCAGAAGTGTTTATAAAGAAGTGGCTGTATTACTTGTCCTAACCGTCTGTTAACTGCTCTACAGATGGATTAAATATAAGGGGAAAAAGATCTCATGGGTGCCTATGAATGCATGAAGTATGTGAGTTCTCACATGAGTAAAGCCACTTCTTAGCAGAGGGTGCCACATGCATTCCACAGGACAGATTAGGTGGCTTTTTGCTTTCACTTGAACTTGCCCGTACGTTCAAAGCTGCTGAGCTGGTACTTTATTAGTTTAATGCAGTTCATCTATAAAGCCATTTGAAACAATGAGAGAAGCAGATGGTGGGACTTCTGTTATAAAAGTTGGGTCAGTAATCCTGGCTGCTTATGCCATCTGTACAGAAGAAGGGGAGGTGGGAGTGACGTGTCATGCTGAATGTCTACTCTGTGCCATTGACAAAACCATTCAGTTTTCAAAGGGCTCAAGAGCTTATCATAAAAACCCCCATAACAAGTGACATAAAAGTAGAATGAAAACATAGTTTAATGTGGAGGAGGAAAGGTATGCGAGGACAGGGCTGATAGAGTGCCCCACACAGCTGCAGCTACAGCAGAGCAGAGCTCAGGCAGAGCGAATGTGCCTCTGAGGGCACGTGGACAGACGTGGATGTCTCTCACACAACTCAGTCTGCTCTTTTTGTGTTATCTTCCCTTACACTGGCTTTTGGCTGGCAAGCCGGAATTCCAGGTTTCCCTTTAGCAACACACGCAGCTTATAGAACTCTATGTGCATTAGATATCTATGATATCTTCGGGATGGTGTGCTTGAAACCATCGGTCTGCATCTCTCTACTGAGCATTCTGCTGCTTCTGGAAATCTGTCACATGGCCAAGGGCATGCTAACGGGAGCAATGACTTTTTAAGACACGAAGATAGACGGTATTTCTAAGACACGTTTCCTTGTTTTCTGACAGTTTTGGAGCTACCTGTACTTATTTACGAATAGTGTGTCTTGACTGGGCTATGACAGTGCTGTAGTGTTAATCCACTGGTAACACTGATAGGAAATGTGTCTCTGGGACTTCAGACATGGCTAATATGTCACTTTCCAAACATATGAAGAATATTGTTGAATCTGTTTACTATGAAGTACTGACTTGATCCATCAGCAAGTTTACTAAACAGTTTTCTCTTGGAATATTGCATCTGTTTGAGATGGTAGGAATACAGTAACTTTGATTGTGTGGAAAAATGCAGAATGTGCCTGAGGGAGAAGGTCAGGATATTGCAGTTGATTTGAGGCCAAAAAAATTCCAAAGTCAGAGCAATCTCCCATCTGAGATTCTGGGTAAGAGATGCCTTCCTTTATTTTTAGGTAAAGCGGGTTGTGCATATTTAGGCTTAACATTGTTTTTTAAAAACTGTGTTTATTTTTATGTATTTGCTATGTTGTATTGCTCTGTTAGAGGAAAAAAGAAGAAACTGGAGGTCCTAAATCCAGCAGGATGTATGCAGTGAGGAAGCTTGTACACAGGCTACTCTAGCCTAAGAACCTGGAGATGCTGAATCCTGTGGGATTCAGGACTTAAAACCAGAATTACAAACACCAGAAGGTTGACAATAACAAATACTGGAGAGCCAGGCAATGTAGCTGGCTGTGGATGGCAAGAAGTGCCAGCTATGACCTAGGCTTATGTGTCCTTGCATGCCTAGTCCCTCACTATTGACAGGTATATTAAGAACAGAAGAATATTTGCCAGCTTTAGCATGATACAGCATCAATAATCCTAACACCTTGTCTGATTCTAAGGCTCATTTCTTTGTGCCTCAAAGAACAAATTAACTTCGTTCTGTTTTCCTATGATCTTTAAAATAACAGTTAAATATAGACAACTGTGTACAATCCCTCACTAGGTTTTAGTCTGATCCAAGTAAGAAAATGATACTGTAGCTGACTGTGCAGATCACGCTTTGCGATGGTGTTCAGTGTGTGATCGAGTCAGCACGGTGCATGCCGTTTTCATGGCAGCCTCTAGATACATTATGAAGGAAAGCTTCAGATGTCCTCTGTTTGATCTTGTCCATTTTCTCATAACTTTATGCTAACATTTCTCATCTTGGTGTAAAACTCGATTCTTCCACTTGTAACATCTGTATTTGTGTCATGCACCTTATGTATACCTTTGTTTTTAGCAGGTGAACTAGAAAAATAATGCATTACTAATACAGGTTGGGCAGTTGAAACTGATTTTTAGTAAATTTAGTGTTTAAAATAGTTGCTAAACTCAACACTTCCAGAACAAATGATAAATGCTTTCATGTCATCATGTCACACTTTTGTGTAGCCAACAGCCAATCTTTCAGTGTGCTTGGAAAGCTGAACCAGGGATTTTAGGTAAGCAGTTTATCAGTAATGGATGTTTTAATATTCTCTTTATTGCTACATCAACATCTGAAAAATGTAATTTTCTTTAAGTGTATCTCTTGGAGAAGAGTTTTCTGTCCACTCTTTTTGTCTGGTTTGATTACTGATTAGTTTCTGTGAGTACTAGTGAGGGAGTATAAGATTTTCTTTTTTGGTTCTCATTTGAATGTATTTACGTACACAGAGCACTATATGTGTTTCTGTTACACATGAATATGAATCTATTTTGAATTAATCTATTTGAATTAAAAACTCCTTAGCTGGATGCATTATCAGCAGGCCTCTATCACCAGAACTCTCTTTTTTCCCAAAGGAAACCAAGACAGTGTGATTGCTCATCACCTAAGCATTATCTGCTCCAATGTAAGAATCAAGAGATGATGAATCATAAAAAACAGAGCTGAAAGAGACTTAAACATGTCATCTAATTCCCTTTCCCCTGCTCCATCTCTCTTCAGTTAACTCTACAAATGTGTTTCTTCATTGATGTTTCTTTAATCTCTCTATTGAGATTCCACAGTCACTTGGGATTTTCTATTCCAGTAGTGCTCCTCTACCCTTGCCATTTCTGTTAGTTTTCCCTAATGACAAACCTGAATCTTTCTTGTTGCAGTTTTGCACCTTTACACCTTGTTTTCTACCTGAGGAATACGGAGAACAGATTAGTTCTTTCTCTTTGCAACAGCCTTTCACAAACTGCCAAACTCTGTACTGGGCTCTCTGATGAACTGTACTCTGTACTGGCTCTCCAGCTTGGAGGGTTAAGGTCAGTGCTCACTTTGTGTTCACTTTCTGCTGTGAAGCAGATCTTCCCTGAGGGGCAAAGGAAGGAATTCCTTATAGGTAGGATCTTACAGTCTGCTTTACTGGTACAGAGATGTAATCCGTCTCCCGCTGAAAAAAGCAACAGCCTGCTATCACTTATTTTTTCCAATTTTCTAGATCAAGAGCTCATAGCCTCAGTTAGTTTTCCTACTGTCACTCTCACTCACCAAGAAACATATAGCTAAGAATGATGGTTTAAAAATTAAGCTGCTGACTGAGTTACTGGGGTGCCCAGATTCAGTTCTGTTCTTATATGGCTTTGGATAAACCACATTGCCCTAAACTCAGGAAGATATGTGTCTTCCTAAGGTTTGTTTAAGGAAATATTTGAGTGCCTAATTTAAAAAGAACAATTCATGAAAACCCTCAGCATCAATAACACTTCGCTTTTTGCTGTTAAACTTTCGTGGATATCAGCATTTTTGCTTCTGCACAGGCTCAGATGGGTTGCTCTGGGAAGTGCTTTTGAAAGTTTTTCTCCCCAGACTTTTCTGAATTAATGAACTGGTAGATGGCCCCCGCCTATGTCCACTGAAAAACTCAATCTAATAAACATGCTCTGAGTACTTCTTGTCAGGGAGCAGCACGGGCAGGTTGCTCCCTAAGGCAACAGAAGATGGGAACTGAGCATGGTAACACGACAGGCAGAAGCCGTGGCCTGCCTGGCAAGGGAGTGGTGCCACAGTACCCAAACAGGAAGGGTAGAGCAGGTCCAGTGACAGTAACCAGGGCTCAACCAGCAGATCAGATCACTGGAGAAGGCCATAGTGAATGAGGAAAATCCAAGGTCAAGCCAGGAATTTGAGTTGATGGGCCAGAGTCAGGGTCCATATCTAGAGGGTGCATGGCCACAGGAGGGGCTTGGCTGCCACGCCGTAGAAGCATAACTTAGGCAGGGCCTGGAGCTGAGAGCCTAAGCTTAATGGCAGCTTCCAGAAGTGTGGAGCCTGTCCTGAGGCTTCTTAGCATAGCTGCTTGGAGGAGTCTGCTGAAGTTTCTTCTAGCATTTTCTTGGTTGTGAGTTTTTGTACGGCCCCTTTCTATTTTTGCAGGGGGTAGGGAGGGAGGCATTACTCTTTTCTTATATAACGTGTGCTATTTTTACCTGTATTTTTAAATAATATATTTTTTAAAATATATGTAGCATTATAATAAGGGATTTAAAATTCAAATATTTTCCTTTACTTCTCCAAATATTAGAGATAACTCACATCACAGGCATACAAATTGTGTATTGTTGTCTCACTAACTATGTTATTCTCAAAATAGTTTGTAGGAATTCTAATTATATTAGTGGCACACAAATAAACAAAAACAAACCTATATAAGTATGCATTGAATATTATGGTTATTTATTTTCCATTTTATATCATTCATACACAATGAATTCACACTTTGCATACTCTATTTATATGTAATTAATACCTATCCTAAACGACCGTGTAGTCAGTAACAAAAGAAAAGTAATTTAGAGAAAAAAAAAGAGTTTGAGATGAGGAAAGTGTATTCAAACTTGCATAAAGTTCTTTGTAAAGCTTCCATTATGAGTGGCAACTTCAACGGTCGATTTAAGTCAACTGAACAACATGCCCTGGTTGAATTTTCCCTGAACACCACCTGTGCAGCTAAGCAAAGCTAGCAGTGACCATGGCTGTGTTGCATGGGCATGATTTCCTGCAGAACACGTTGTTACTGGGCACAGACAATGATTTATTTCTAACTTCAGGCATACAGGCTAGAGGATTTTTTGTTCACCTTCAGAAAACTTCCCGCAGTACCTCTCCCCATTTCTCAGTGATCCACCACCGTGTAGATAGTGATGCATTACACTGACTGGCCCTGATGCTCACGTCCATTTCAGAAGTGAGCCGTGATTTAGTAAGAAAGGCAGGTGCTCAGCTTGCTTAGAACAGATTATGTCTGCTTTCATAGGAATGACAGCAAAACAGAATAGCCTCATTGCAGGGAACAACTGCTGAACACATACTTTAAATTGAATCAGGATTGAAGAGGTTTATTGATTTATTAACAACATGTAATTAACTGGCAGCCCATGGACTATACTTGCAGGATCAATGTCAGCAATAGAACGGATAAACCACAGTATGAGACACATAGGGACTGCAAACATATTCTTACAATTTGCTAAACACCCTCTGTAGTGTTCCCACGAAGTTCTCATCTCGCCACACACAAACACTTCGCGCAGGTGACTGCACACAACCCGCAGGCCCACAGAGTGTGGGTTACAAGCACCTCCTTTTCTGTGAGTGCCTGTTCCCCCGGTGTGCCTACACTGCTCCTTACAATACCCTTATCAAGGTGCTGGTGAGAAACCACCCCCAGAGTCGCTCTTTGTTGCACCCTGTGCTGCCAAGCCTCTTGCTGGAGGGCAGGGCACAGACAGCCTTTGATGCTCTGTCAGGCTGAGGTGGATGCAGCAATGCCTGTGGGGCAACTTCTGGGAATACCAAGCCCTGTTTGTCCACTGCTGGCACCAAGGTCTCCACCCAGCCAGAAATTTTCATGCTTTTTTAATTCAACCTTCCAAACGCACTCCTCCTTTTAATCTCTTGGTAAACCTTGGCTAATCCAGCTGGCGGTCGCCTTAAGCAAAATGTCACTCTAATTTCCTCTTGGCATTATCAGGTTCAGGGCAAGAATCCTCTCAGCAGAGATAGTTTTGGAAAATCAGTTCGCACACACTGGCTACGCTCACATTCTTCTAACATCACTTGCTGTTAGCCAGGTCTTGGTAACAAGAGAAGACTGAACAGATCCCCCTATACCATTTCCTAAAAATGTTGGTGCAAAGCAGTGCTTTATTTCACAGGAATAAATCCGGGGGAAGAAACCTGTGTAGAATTATACAGTGGCCAAATAATCACTATATGAATATTGGACTGGTAAATATGGATCGAAAGACATACAATAATCATTCCCAGATTTTAATACTGGCCTCTGGGCTACAGAATATAATACTTCCTACAATGGATTTGTTTATTAATACCTTCTCATGGTTTCAAAGTACATCAGTAACTGAAGACATCTTCAGCCTGATGCATGTTTAACTTCATGAGCTTTCAGATTTTGGTCTTTTTGAATGCTGAAGGTAGATTTTCTCCTCCACACCATGTTGTTGTAGCCATGAGAATGTATCCTATAGTTCCTCATGCAAGAATGTCCCATGATGAATGAGGACATGTAAGAGTCATGAGCCTGTAGCACTGTGAGCACTCAAATAAACAGATTTTTCTAAGTATATTTTTCTTCACTGTTACATTAATCCAGCCTGGTTACTGGCTACATCTTTAAGGAATATAAGGAGTATAATCTGCTGATGAGTTATGAATGGTTGAGTTACTCTATTCCACTAAATGTTCCCATTTCAGGCTTCAGGTTTCGCTGGGCTGTCTTGTCAAGGCGCAGTGATCACGTGTTACCACATTGCTGAAAGACTCTGCGTTTCCTCTTAAGGAAATTAGTCTACTCAATGATCAGTAGTAGTTTCTCTCCTGTGATTCCTATAGATTAGCCCAATAAATTAAAATATTAAGGTATAGTTAATGCAGAGATTGTCATTTGAAATAAAGAATATGGAGCTATGCAGCTTTTGCATGACAGTATTTCAATGTGCTGTGCAGAAGTAAAAGGTAACACTGAAATTTCTCCTTAGGCATCCGTCTTAGTATCAACTTAATTGAAATCACAAAGGACATTTAGAGCTTTTACTGGACTCTAACTAACCCATCATGGTAATGAACATAATTACTATGGCTTTTTTATTTAACCTGCAGCAAACTGTGATCATTGAGCTTTGTCTCACATTATTCATCTGTATTAGTTGCATATACAGTACTACTACATCAGCAGGGATAAGGAAAGAAAGATGTGCAGTTGCTTTTTTCAAATTCAGATACAGGAACCTTTCAGATGTTTGGGGGTTTTTTTTGTATAATTTCTTAAATTTACAGATAGTATATTATAATTGGATGCTATAGTGTTTATTTCCTTAGAAAGAAAATGATACTTTTTTACAAAAAAGATCTGCTGGCATGCACAGAGACTTTATTTTCAGTTTTCCTGTTTTATGTTCTGTTGACCTTCAGTTGTGAACTCTTCATGACAGAGATTATTTCCTTTTATGCTTATACAGTGCTTCACGTAATGGGAATCCAGTCCTAACTGGAGGCATCTAGGGATAGTGCCGTTCTTGAAGGGTTATGTAATTTATGAAATACCATTTTCCCATCTGCAAATAGTAAGGTTTGAGATAAGCAGAATTAATATAAATGGTTTGCTTAATAAAAACATGAGAAATACATTTCCAAGGATAGCTTACCTTCATGACTGTGGATTTGAAAAATGATTACTGGATGTAAGGTAGGCCCTTTTTATTGCCTACCTAATACCTCCAACATAAAACTGTAATTGAGCATAAAAGCATAAATTCTCCTAGCACAAAACATTTCTTATTAAGATAAACCTGTCAGTATGATGATACAAGTAATAACCTTGGACTACAAGAATGTGGGCTAGAAATCTTTATAAGTAATCTCACAAAAGTCCTCCCTTATTGACTTATATTTTAAGAATCAATTGCTTCAGATTTTCATTGGATTGAGAAAATGGTTGAGAAAGCTAGTATGAAATGTATATCCTTATTTCTGTTTTCTTAGAGCGTCAATCATGCTGTTTTAGCAAAGGAATGACTACTATTATTTGCTTTTTTTCTTTTTCTTTTTGTCCTTTTTCATAGCACTCGTGCACCCAAGTGCACCTGAAAAGAAGACAAAAACAGACAAAAAGTTATACATTTGTAAATACAGTACTCTACTGTCTCTGCAATCTGCATTACAATTTAGGATCTTAACACCATACATTTAAATGTAAACATCTTGTGCAATCACCATATATTCATCATTCATTTTTATGAATGAAGCCAGAGCTGGTTCACTGATTTTTCTATAGCCTGTATTACAGATGAACAAGGGAATAATGTGCATAATAAGAGACTAGATGTTGAAAAAAGGTGAATTGAAGGCCCGTCTCTCCTGGTGCTTGAAGTTCTGCTTTATGACAATCTGATAAGTCCCATGTAACATAGCAAGAATAGAGACACTCCATTGGCCCATATTTTTGTGTTACTCTATATATGCTTATGTTTTTATTTCCTACTTCTTGAAAGCAGATACAGAATAGGCTTTTCACAAAATAGCAAAAACCCTGGCAATTATAGTATAAAACCAAAAGAGGAAGACTGTAAATTTTCAAATAATTGCTGAAATATTTCAGTTAACCTGTGATGTCATGAAAGCTGAATTTGTAAGCACCTAAATGTATAGCTGGATTTGATTTGAAAGTGTCCCTTAGTGAAATGGAAGTCATTAGTCAGAAAGCATGTAATGCAATTAAAATCAAAGTGTTGCAGCATTTTTAATTGGAAAGATTCATTTTGTGTTATAGACGATATGTTTGGACTCTCTCTTTTTTGTGGTGAGTTTAGTTGGTTGAAAATACTTTAGCATATATGTATATTTGATTCATGTAATCTACTGAGAAAAATATATATCCTAGTCATTCATCCACGCTAAAAGATAATTCTATGTTTTCTTTTGACCTACATTATGTACACGTAGACAGTAAGCTATAAATTAGTACATGTCTTTTTTGTTAAAAGCATATTTTCCAAAATTAGTTCACTAAGGTTGAGTCCTCCGTCTTGTAATATTTTTGGCAGCAAATAAGCCTCCTCAAGCCTGTCCCGCAAATGCACTTATCTCTGTTCTAAATGAATCACATTACAGAACTAGGAAGCTCAGCTCCAAACCTATGAAATCTTTGGGTTCTCTGCATGCTCTGTATGTTCTCTCACTAATGCTCGGTAGATGTTGGTCTTGAGGTAAGCATATAAATGCTTATTATGAAGAGGACTCTTGTTTTGTGTATCTTATCTACATCAAAAAACAAAATGGTAGTAGTTCATTTCATTAACAGATCCTGCTGCAAGGAACAAGACTGAATAAAATTATGTACTCATTTCTTTCACAGTGTCATAGAGAAATAATTTGATAGGTCAGTGCATGTTGTGTTCTACATGTGTAACATTGGTTTTCCAAACATCACTATTTCAGCTTTGTACTCAAAACACATGGCACGTTTAATCAAAAATAATGCTTGAACCTTGCTTCAGAAATTATATTTTTAAAAACCCAAAGAAAATAGGCTTTCCTCTGTAAGATAAAGTTTGAATTTCCCTCTAGTGTAAAATGGTAGCAACTTTATTTAAGAAAATAGAAAACTATATCTGTATATACAGTTTTCAACAAACCTAAGCATAGCACAAATATCAGGACGTATCTTTGCTCCTTTGCTTGTTTAACCTGACAGGGGCTATGAGCAAATAAACAGGGTACCATGGGAAAATCCTGCAAGCCACTGGAAAAGTCATCATCATATGATGTAATTCTGAACCAAAGCAAAAATGCTGCAGTCTCGAGAATTTTCTCCCACTTCTAATCCATGGTATTTTTTTTTCTGTGATTTGATAGTTCTTTTGTGAACTTGCCCTGAGGCGGTTGCCTCTACTTCTTAATCTCAGAGTTCTCTGACTTGAAGTCAGAACGAAGCCATGGCCATTATGTTCCCGTGCTTTCCCTGGTGCAGCTTTTATGGCTTGTGTCAATATACTGAATTCATATATATTGAATTAATTAGCATGAGGGTATCAATATTTTAATTCCCCATCCAGCAATTCAAGGCTAGTAGTAATTTAAATCTAGAAAGGAAAAAAATCAGTGTTACTTTGTAGGGAAGGGCTTGTAATAGGTGTTGAATGTATAATTAGACTGCAGGTTCTTCTGGATAGCAACTGTTCCTTCCATTTCTGTTTGTTTTATGTTAAACACAACAGGGCCCTGTCCATGCAACAAAATTAATGGGGTCCAATAAAATCCTCTTAAACCTTGTATCTGTTAAAGTCAGTGATTATTTTGCTGCGGATGGCAGTAATGACAAGAACAAATCCTCAGTTATAAGCACAAGCCACTAATGTTTATGAAAGATTCTGTAAAAAGTGTTTACCCTTTAAATATAAATATGGCTAGTAGAAGGAAAACAGTCAAAGTGAAGAGAAACGAAATTCTGACAGGAGAGGTGGTCATGAAGATGATAGTACCGAAGTTTCTCACAGTCTCAGCAGCATCATTTACTGCATTTTTCTTAAATACAAATAACCTTTCCAAAAACACTTAAAAATAAAAGAAAGTTTTGCCCTGTAGATTTTCCTACTGGTGTGTCACTGAATGTTTATGTTGTAAGCTGAAAATAGTTTGCTAAGTAGTCAGAATTTAAGAGCAATTTAGATTAAACATTTTCATGCTCATTTGTGCAATGCCTCTGGTATTTTAGCAGTATAAAAAGATTTTCTTGGCTTCAAACCACTGGATCAGGGTGATTTTGACATCCTTAATCTCTCTTTAAGAGCATTAGATATTTTTTTATTTAAAAATTGGAGTGGTAAAAGGTAGAAAGAAGTAATTTTCTAGAAATAGCTCTTTTTAAAGTTATGTCAGCAAACTGTGGATGAAAGAAATGACTGATTTCTAAGCTAATGGTGCCAAAGATAGTACAGGCATACAGAGTTTGCAAGGTCCAAGGATATGATTTTGAATAAAATGTAGAGCCTTGAGCTGACTAGTTTACATGCTCTCGTATGTGTAAAGAATTCAGCCTCAAAATAAGAATCCTCATTTCAAGGAAAGACAATTCCAGAAGAAATAGTCCTTTGGGATCTGCAGCATGCTGACTCACAACTAAAACCACAATCCACTTATTAGTGGAACTGCCTGCTACTGGTGCAAAAATGCTGCTAGCAGTGTGGGAAGTGCTCTTCAGCTGTGTGACTTTTTATGCCAGCAACTCTTATGTTAATGGCTTTATTAATATGTATTCCATTGAATAAATAAATGATCCTTTTGGAATTTTAGCACGAGTTAAAGGTGTTTTCAGTTCCACCATACAGCTGTTGGTAGCATGCAGGAGCACACTAGATTATGCTTTAGTGACAATGAGAGATAAAATCACCGTTTTTAAAATCTTCAAACACTGACACTGGTGAAGGAAGAAAGTATACTAGTTACGTAGCTATAGTAGATCACTTCTGCGAGATGATCTGGAAGGTACATTAACATTAGCTAATCTGACCAGGATCTGTTTAAACAGAAATTAATGTGAGGTCATATGTCTGTGAAACAAAGGTTATGCCCTTTCACAGGATGGTCATCTGGAAAGCAGTCAAAGAATGTAAGGGTTATAAAGGCCGCTGTTACTGAACACGAGCTCCAGTGTGATGTGGTGGCTCTTAGAGCAAATGTAATTCCTGCACACAAGCAGTGGACCATCAGTTGTAATTGCACCCATATATGATATTTATGAGAGTATTACTGGGACACTACATCCATTTCTGATGTCCATATTTTGAGAAGAATGTTGATTCTTCTGAAATAACTTCAAGAGCAATATAAGATCTGGGAAACCTATCCTATGGTGGCAAAGGCAACAAATCAGATTAACAAAAAGATGGTTGCAAAGTTACTTGAATATAGTCCGCAAGTACTAACATGGAAAGCTGTTATATTGTTGTAGACGACTTTTAAATCTAACAGGCATAAAAGATGGAATGCGTGGAGACTAAGGCTAGACTGATTCAAGCTAGACAAAATTAGGCTTAAACTAAGGTACATGTTTTTACAATGAGGTTAACAAAACACTTTTGCAGCTTATCTAGAGATACGATGAATTCTCAGCTGCATAGAAGTTGTCTGTCTTTCTCTGACGTGTGTTACTTCTCAATCTAAAGTTATCGGGAGTGTATAGAAAAAAACTGGTAAAATTGTATTACTTATGTTACACAAAAGGAGGCAACACAGAAATGATACTTCCATGCCCTACATCTGTAAATCAAATTCTGGCAGTGTGGAACACAGTGAGGGCAGGATTTTACCTATGAATCACCAACAAAAAATTCCACGATAGGCCCATGAGAAAATCGAGGTACTTTCCAGTCAGTCCTGCCACTGCAGTGCTACATAGATGGACCAGTCTTGCTATCATATGTGAAGTACCAAAGATAACTACACCTGAGAAGATTAAACTACCCGATGTGAGCTGCTGGCCAAAAGAACTAGTTAGGACATTCTCTCATAAGTTGTGCAGCGTGTTTATGTCTTTAAAAGTGATTCTAGTAAAAAACTGATATTTAACACTCAAATTTCTTGCAGACATGATGATGACATTTCCATCTATACTGGAATAGTTTATTGGACAAGTTGTAGGATCTAATTGCCTTTCTGTGATGAATTACTGCATGAATTCTGGCTGTACCTGCAAAATAAGCCACCAGCTTATAGCAGAATCTTCTACTATCCCTTAAATACTGTAAAATTTAATCTCTATTGTTTCAAATTTCTAGATTGTCCAGTTCCTCTTTAATCCTGTGATGTACTGATGATGCCTCCCAGCTTTGGAGAGTACAAATTAATGAATTTAAATATCTATAAAGCCAAAGTCAAAGAATTAAACAGTTATTAATCCCAAAGCCAATCCTTATGGAACTCTAATAATTATCCTAGCATAACTATTTTTTTCTCCTTTTTAGCTTTTAAGATCTTTCATTAGAGAGAGTAATACAAGTTCTACACTTTCATTGTCATGTGCAAGCTCCACTGAGCTCGAGACCAATTAAATCTTCATTTTCCAATCTTGAAATAAAAAACAAACAAATAAAACCTGTTTCATAGAAAGATACATATTTATCTTGGCACAACGCTTTATGACTTTGTAAACTTATATTGCCTTTCATCTCATTTTTCATTTACCTTTACCTTTATGGGCTTAATTATACTTTCCTTCAAAATTTCTTCCAAACCTTTTCAGCTCTTAAGGTAAGATTAATGAGCCTGTTATGGCCAAGATTACTTTTATCAGTTTCTTAAATATGCACTTGCTACTCTCCACTTATATCCCGTTTTTGTAGTTTTGTTAGATTTATTAGCAATACTTGTTCTTGGATTTATGTTTTCGTGTTTTAGGTTTCCAGAGATTGGAGATGATCCAGTCATACTGGATATTAAACTCTTTGGGTGGTGTTTCATGCTGCTATGTTGTGTTCTGTACATTCGTTCCCATTAGTCTTCTGTATTTGCTTGCATTTTTTTATTATTATTTTTCTGACATATCAGATAATATAATCCAGAAGATCAAAGAAAGGGCCTGTTCATTATAAAGAATGTCCGTAGATACCTAGCATACAGTTATCATTCTGATCATTCATATTTATGACTTTTTAATGACTTTTTATGCGGGCTTGTAGTGATAGGACAAGGGGTAACATCTTTAAACTTGAAGAGGTTAGCTTTAGATTAGAAATTATGAAGAAGTTATTCACTGTGAGTGTCATGAGTCACTGGAACAGGTTGCCCACCAACACTGGATGTGTTCCAAGACCAGGTTGGATGGGATTTTGAGCAGCCCAGTCTAGTGGAAGGTATCCCTGCCCATGGCAAGGGGGTTGGAACTAGATGATCTTTAAGGTCCCTTCCAACTCAAACCACTTCTTGATTCTGTGATTCTATGGTATTCAAGAAAGACTAATGGAAAATGGAACAAAAAAGAAAAACCTTTTTGGCATCACTGGGCTGCTAACTAAGATTGAGGCAGATCCAGTTCAACTGCCTGGCAACTCTGGAAAGATTTGCATAGGAGTGCTTGGCTCTCTGTACTCTAGTTCATATTACTGGATATCCAGTCTTTACAGACAGTGTAATGTTGAGGGTTGAGAGGACCAGGGAGGAGATAGTGACTTCCACCCCAAAAGCAGACACCTAGGACATGAGTCTGTTTCCTACACACTGTCATGTGCCATTCAAGATCCTCTCCGGTTTCTTATCTGGCCTCCAGGTCTCACCACCTGGTAAAGTGAATGGTCTCTCCTGTGTTCCGTGCCCTATCTGCAAGCCCCATGTGCAAGTCTTGGATACTGTGGTGCATCTCAAATGGCACAGGGTACCTGTACGAAATTTCAATACATTACTGTATGCCTACACCACAATACCAGGAGATGTCCATCTCTTGCCTGCCTGCAGTCTACAGACATTACAGCTTACGCATCTCTGTTCTTTCAAAGTCTCTGGAAGTAGTGTATATACTTGACAGCAACTGTGACGTGATAGCAAGAGTTAGATTACTTCTTAAGCTTCTCTAGCTATTGCTGAGAACTGAAAGTCTACCATAGGTGTAAGATAATAAGCTGTCTACAGATCAAAAAAGAAGGGAAGCACAGGGTTAATTGTACTTCCTTCTGTCTGGAGAAGTGTAAAAGTGAAGACCAGACTAACATTTTCAGCATGCTTTTTTTAGTAGCTATATTCTTTACATATTAGAACATTAATTAATTCTCACTTTTTTTATTTTCCCAATGATTGATTAATTCCATAATTGATTCATTGCAGATGTACTTATTGACATAACTGTTGCACTCCATTACTGATTGTCTCTGTTATTGAGTCATAATATCTTATTTCGCTCCATATTTACTTCATACAGTACTTGATTCATCATATAATTACTTCACAGCTTAATTAAATCATTGCACTATTGCGCAGTTCCACAGTACTTGCTCTCAAGAGAATTGATTACTTGTCAGTGTGACCAATCATAACTCACCTGTTACTCTTTACAGTCCACTTTGTATTTCTTCTTTCCTCCTTCTCAAAACTGTCCGTTTGTCCTCCTTTTTCTTGGGGTTCCCATGAACTCTACATGCCCTTCTTTTCAGTATCCATGTGTTGGTACTGAATCTCTTTCCCATTTGGTTAGTTATCTCCTTGAGCATCTGCTCAATTTCCTGTTTTTCTGCTCCAGCTACACGCCCTTCAGTCTGACATTTGCTCCTTCCAGCTTCCTGATCACAATACAAAGCTAGAATCTCAGAAGGAACAGTCTTTGTCATTCCTCAGAGCCTCCAAGTCAACTTTCTTACCCTCCATCTGGTTTTAACTTGTTGATCATATTAGCCTGGTGAAAAATCTTGTTGTGTATTAGGCTTAAGGCCTCCGACTACTCCTGTTTCTCTTGCAATTACTTCTTTTCTAATTTGCTTTATATTCTCTTTTCCATTTCTGGTCATACAAGAGTACATCAATACCTCTTTCTTTCAGTTGCCCTTTGTGTTTTGGTGATCATAATCTATTTCCGATTTCAAATGCCAACTTTCCACTTGCAATTAAGTCTGGCATTTTGCCCTGATCTATTTGCCTCTGTGTGTTCTCAAATGCACTGGTTTGGGGCAGCCTGTGAACCTTTATTTTGTTAGTTTAAATGTGGCCAAAATAGAAACTTTTTCAAGTGATAAGCTACAAAGGCAATGATAAAAACATCAGACCTGATTATACTGGATCACACCAAGTCTATATATATATATCAGGTGAGTCTATATCAGAATCTTATGTCCAGTGGTAGCTTGTGGCCAATAATAAGGAAAAGACTGTAACAAGAAAAGTGTAAAATGATCATTTTGCCGGTATCGCCACCCCTATTGTACCAATCCTCTATTTACAGACTATCATGAGATGCAAGGTAGCCCCGCAGCTCTGGACTTGTCTCTTCCAGTGTGAAGTCACAGACAGTTTAAATTCTCACTCTGTAGGTGCCAAACTAAACCTCTGATTATTCTTATTGCAGTTTTAATTGGCTTTTCTTATTTTACTTTACAAAATGGAAAAATCAAGATTTTATGCAGCTGCTCAAATTATGAAAGAATGCTGTAATGATACAGTAGCAAAATGAAGATTTTTTTTGTTGTGTTATTTATACCCTTTAAAATAAATCTTGCATTTAATTTGCCTTTTTAACTATCATTAATCTGATGTTTTCAAATCAGAAACACATAGGATCTCCAAGCTCAGGGATAACATCTACTTCAGAGCTCATAATTCACATGTATACATAGATTTTCTGGGTGTGTTACATGCTTTATTAACATCTTATCAACAAACCTCTCAATATTGTGATTTTGGTAAACTGGTTTTAGTTTTACATTGGACAATTTTATGTTGTAAGCAAATTTCGTCATCTTACCTTTCAGCACTTCCTGTTCATTTATGACTATCGTGAACAACAGAGGGTCCAGCACAAACTACTGTGGGAGTCTACCAGTAATCTGCATGTGTTGTAAAAACTGATTACTCATTTGTGTCTTTTGCTTCTTACGTTTGAATCAGTCAATAATCCATGAAAGAACATTTCTCTTTATCCTGTGTTTACTTTCATTAAGAGTCTGTTACAAGTTCTGTTAATCCAAATGAATGCTTCTGACCAGATTATTCATCCTTCTCACGGTCATCCTTTCCATCAGTGAGGGATATCTTTGTAATGCTTCCTTCCACCCAAACTGCATGGGTGCTTATTCATTGAGCCAGGAGACCTGTAATTCCCCTAAGTTCCCATGTTCCCTCATATTCTGCTAATGATGGAAATTCATGGACATATTTGGTCTGAGCCTGACTTAAATTTTGGCTTGTATCTGGTAGTTGGTACGCTGGCAATTATATATTTAAACTTCTGCAGAAGTCTTGGATGAGAGCTGCCAGTTATGGTTATGTCTTTGTATTGTCTCATTCATAATTCAGTTTGATAAAGTTCCTTGAATTTCTCTTTTCCAAAGACAGATCTACTTAAGCATTTACATAATGAATATGGGGTGAAAATTACCCTAAGATGTGGGATTTCTTTTGTAGTAGCTGTATCTTTCCTGAGAGGTTCTGTTACATTTTTATTATCCTATGACTGTACAGACTTTATAACAGGTTTCTTGCCTAAGATGTATTTGAAAAATATTTACTGATTTTCTTATCTTTTGCAAGTCATTTCACTAAATCTTGGTTGGGCTACATTTGTAGCTTTAGGTACAACTTATGAGAGGACATTCTTTAATGTTTTTATCACATAAACAAACATCCATGTTTTAAGGGTGTGTTATTAATTCAAGTAACCTTCTATTTTGCAATTTAACTTTTTGACTGATTGAAGTATGAGTAAAGTTATTGTGAGAACTGGTAAACATTTACTCTGAGTTGGGTCTTTAAACACTCCACTGATGCCGGTGCTTCACCCTCTTAGCTCTTTACTAAAAAAAAAAAAATCTTCATTTTTCTATAGTTCTTTGGATTTCTTATGTTTATTATGTAATAGTAAAGGGTTGGCTGTTTTTTAATTTTAGTGTATTATGATCACAGTTCATATTTCAATCAGGAGGAGTCCTGTGCACTCAAGAATTAGAAATGGCCACTAAAGGTATCTAAAAATTTAGTCATCACGTCAGCCCTGATAGAAGACGATGTTTACTAGGAGGATTCACCCATTAATGTGTTTTCTGCTTTTGCATCTCAATGACCTTTTATTACAAATTCAGGCACTAGTGTTATATTAGTCAGATGACTGGCAGAGTTGTCCTTAAACTATATTCTTCCTTTTTTAGCCACTCAGTTTCAACCTGTAGAAATTCTGTGATGCATGTTCATTCAATTAACTTTTATTAGCATCAAGACTTTCTTGAACATTCATTAGCAATTCTTCACAGGCACATCTTGCGGTCCATTTTAATATAACTCATTCCTGGGTATCACAAGTCTCCTGCTGACTACCTTCTTTCAATTGTGCCAGACGTGCCTGCCCGGTTAATATTGTCAATTACGGCCAGACGTTCCATGTTACTTTTTTATCTTTTTTGGTGTCTAGTAGAAACACCCTGATTTTTGATCTTGGTCTGCTCAGATGTTTTAATTTGTATTTAAACTGAACCTTAGTTGGTGAGATTGGTCTCCACAATTTAATACCTGAATGTTACTAGTTTTTCTGTCTTCTCTTTTCTTTAAGAAGTTTTATTGCCCTCTGCCCTGAAACATGTGTCACTCCAAATTTGACTCTCCTGTACCAATCTGTGTTCTCCTTAGTTTATATCACTCTTCTCTCCTCTGGAATACTTGAGTGCAAATGACTCAGCTTCCTTTTTGTTTCAGCTGAAGTTCATCCTTTCCATATCTGCTCTTTATACTCTGTAAGTTCTCCAATTCATAATTATAAACCTGCATCAGTTACTCTGTGGTGCATTCTGGCCTCCAGAATATAGGCATCTCAGAAAATGCTACCATGATCTTTAGTGTCTTACAAAATAGCTTAAATTTTCCCTCTGACCATTTTCTGCTCTAAGAGATAGTCTATGTTTCATCAAACAATCAAGCCACAGGCAGTATACACCCAACTAAACATTCAGTAGCCTTTTTCTATTATTTGAGATCCCAGCTTCCCAGAGGAGTATACTGATTGCAGGATGACATGAAGCAATCATTTAAGGGGAAAGCCCTATTGATTGGTTTGTTTCCCCTTTTCAGCTAAGTGCGCTTCTACTTCAAGGTGTTACCTCATCAACACATAGTGTATGACGGATCTGCAGTGTAGTCATGGGAGATTTCTACAGACTGAACCAGAGTTAATGCTTTCTTCAAGACAACTGCTTTCTTTAACAGGTTTTGTTTTGTGGGAGAAGTTGCCATATGATTGTAAGGATACATTATAATATTTTTAAACAAGAAAACTATAGGAAAAAAGATACTGCATTAAACAGAAGCATAGTATTTCTAGCCCAAAAAAGAGATGGTTAATAACAAAGGTACTGAAATGCTCAAATAACGTTGCCCTTATAAGAAAGTGCAGGTTCAAAACCACTAGAAACACAAAGAATATTTGGAACCATGCTTCAGGTTTGGCCATGTAACGTCTGTTTGACTTAGTCCAGTCCTGGAGGATAGATCAGTGGATATATTTACATATCTATTAATTTGAAATCTTTTACGTCAAAGTCAGACCTTTCCAAACATGAAAGATTTTCTATCTTTAAGGGAAGTTCTTCTCATAAGCATTTGTTAAGGAACTTCAGAGGAAGATGGAATATTGAGGAGGGAAGGACAGAAGAGTGCAGCGGAGGAATTTATTTTAATTGTATGTAGAAGCAGATTGCTTCTTTCCAGTTAGAATTTTTTCTGATTTGTTTTCAGCAAACACCACCACTGGTTTAGTAATGATGGTTTATATTTATTTAACACACTTCATCTAAATAATTCCCCAAAGGGTTTCATACATTTACTAAGAGATAGAACTAATTGTAGATAATTTTTTTAGCAAGTGTTTAAGCCAGCACAGAATTTTAGTTACCCATAAGGTGAGCAGTAAAACCAAAGAAAGAAGTACTTTAGGTGAGTATGATCTAAGCATACCTATCATTGAAAAATGTGCCAGAGAACACCTGTATTTCCTAATCCTGTTGGTCTGATGTGTTTCACATCAATGCTGTAAAATCCTCGTAGTCCTTTTTGGTGAAAAGATCACGTCAGTTTTGTATGTTGGAGTTCCATGCCAGTGGGTCCACGTTCTCCAGAGACCGGCTGTGCACTTGCGTGAAGACAGTAACACTGAGGCTAAAAAAAGGCCGCACCTTCAAAGCACTAACACCCTCCAGAGTGCCAGAGTACCAGTGCAGGCTCACTGTTGAGCATGTAACAAACTTTAATGGGATAAGTCATCTCATTTTGTAACATTCTCACTGCTTTTTTTTTTTTTTTTTTTGATAGAAATGATGATTCAGTGATTGAAGCTGTAAACTGAGACCCAGAAGTTCTGTGTTCACACTGGGTTCAAACAAGCTTCCTGAAGGATCATTTAGAATTCATGGAATTTGTCCTATGCTTCCATTCTTCCTCTGCTTCTATGAAGCTGGTATTTTACTATGAAAAAAATCATCATGGTTTTATGGGGAAAAAAAATGGTAATAGCTAAGGGCTATACTTAAAGAACAGACTATGCTGGAATGAAACAGAGGGATATTATTAGGAAAAATACAACCCTGTGCATTTAATTTCTTGTTGGAATACCAGCTAGTGCATCCCATCTATTAGTAAAATGCTTACATTAACATTGGAGATCTTTTAATGAGAAAGTCTGTAGAAAGGTCAGCAGGTGTCACCAACATATTTTGTTGATGTGCTGGTAATTGAAGCTTTCTAGAGGACTATCTTTCTACTGAACCATATGCTTTGTAAGTGTCTTATACCTTACATATAAAAAAGAAAGTAGCATCAAATTAATTAAAATATTGTAATTATTGAAGTTGGTTGTTAGGCTGGGGACAATATCTCTCTAAGTAAACTGGAGACAGAGGCAGTGCAGCACATCAAGCCCACATTGGTTGACACGTGCACAAGATGCCTTCAGTGAGGTGCCACTAACCCAAACATGCTTTATACATTGGGGCATTAAGATGAATGAGACCTGGTTGCAGTGTTCACAGAGACAATTGCTACAATGTGCCACATAGTCTGAAGATGCTTTGTATAAATACTTCCTAACACTTTTTCAAATATTGCTTTCCTGTATGGAGAACGTATGAGATCTATCTGTGGCCAGCCTTGATGGGTTAATAGGCATGAATCAGACAATGAATGTGCAGTATTTCAGGAAACACTTACCAAGGGTAGGATTGATCTAAAACCAGTTTCTCGAATTGAAAAAATTGAGTCACTTCGACAGAGTCATTTATCCTACTGGTTTATCTCCATTGACCAGAGGTGTAGCCTGGGAGACTGTTCTATAGCCTGTTGTGTCTAGATAGTATAAATGCATCAAATATGGATAAATGATTAAAGTTTTATGTGACTACAACTAATCAGCTACTTAGGACCTCATCAGCTGTCATTTTTGCCAATAACCTTTCCACTGCTAATACAATTTGCAATTATGTATAATACCTGCCCCTTTTAGGTGGTCCAAGGGCATCCAAATAGATTAATCATTGTCAACTTCCATGTACCTTTGAAGACTGCAGTTTTTATTTCAGACCTGAGGAAGAGCTTCTGTGCCTTCAAGCCTGTCTCCTCTTTATCTGTCTTCAGCAGCCTATAGGCATCCTGTCTCCTTAAAACTGTGTCACGACCACGTCTTTAGACTGTCGATACAACAGCGTTGCTGTTACACAAGGCAAACCTGTGCATCTAGGTTCCTTCTATAGCTAGGGATATAGATGCTCTGCAGGAGCTAAACTCTGTTGATCTGAGAGGGAATCTAGAGATCTAATCATTTACAGAAGTAAAATGATAAAAATCCGGTAACAAAATACTATATATTTTAGTCCTAAACTGAGTTTCTACACCATTCAAGGATAGTAACTTTCAAGACAAATGAGGATGCATGTTGATTTTTAGAGCACTCAAAAATGTCTGTTAAATTACAAGCTCATCTCAGTGTAACTGTGGTATCACTCCACTCATTCAAAGTCATAAAATGTGCAGTGTTTATCTGCAAGAGTCATCTCATATTAGAAAAAAAAAATCAGCTACATCCTCTATTTACACACTAATCATATGAAAATACATATTATTTCTCTGGTCAGATGTTAGTTATGCATATTCTTTCTTTTATTGTATGTATTATTCATAAGAAAAAGCTTAAGAGCTTGGCCTTAAGTTACATTATTAACTGGATAGACCTGCTAGACTGCTCCACGGAATAAATAGAAATCTTGGCACAGTTAACAATTTTGCAAATACATGTCATTTACATAATCCTTTTCACAGAAGTATGCACAATATTTTGAAGATCTGTTTGTGAATAGTGTTAATTAGAAAGGCAATTTATGTTCTAATGGACTCTAAAAATGATTGTGGCCTCCTCAATTGTTCTTTCTTTGTGTACAGATTGTGGCTCAAGAGATTTTTGGGAGTATCTCTTTTGTCAGTGTAGGTGTAGTGCTAGAAGTCCATGCATGTTGTTTTCTACATGTCCATGCATGTTTCCTACACTCTAAAGATCTGCAGTATCAAAAGAACTTTCGGTTTGCATATGTTGTGAAAAAGTTTTAAAGCAGCACTCCCCCATTCTCCCTATTTTTCTTTACGTTATTTCTGTGACAAATGTGGATGTTAAATCTCAACCTACTGGAAAAGTTTCATCTTGAGTTATACCTCCCAAAATGCAG
The DNA here is from genome assembly GCA_013400335.1 of Eurystomus gularis. NCBI lineage: Eukaryota > Metazoa > Chordata > Aves > Coraciiformes > Coraciidae > Eurystomus > Eurystomus gularis. The sequence goes on from VZZY01022926.1 coordinate 48,520, forward strand.
ATTTATGTACTTGAACTGCTGATTAATGGAGCTGTGATGTTTGTGACTAAAGTCAGATTCTTTGATGTGATAATTTTGATGAAGCTCAACAGTATGTAAGCTTTGGGGTTTTATTTTTACTTTTTTTGTCATGTGGTTTTTGTTCTTCCTTGCACCATATTAGTGAAAGTCTGCATTAAATGACTGGAAAATCAAATTACTGTATTTATTTAATGTAATGAATATGCAATGTATTTTTTAAGATTGGATAGGTTTTAGTTTCTATTAAATAAAAAGGAAAAGGGGGAGAAAAAGGAAGATGGCTTTAGTTCACGCCCCTATATTTGCATCTGCTTTGAGGAGGGGTAACTCGCTTTCAAGGTTCTGGTTCTGCCTTGCTTACTGCATGGCAGCTGAGCGTGGTCTCCAGTAGCAGTCAGGAGATTGTGAGGAGTGAGGCCTGAACAAGTTGTCTGTACATTTATGCAGATTGCCCAAGGGAAAACTCACAATGATTGCTGTCACCCTGTTGTTATCTGAGAGAATGATCGTTCTGACAGAGACAATTGCTGCCCCAACATTTCTGTTAACATAAAGATTGATTCTACCCTTAGGCATGATTTTGAAGTCTCAGCAGAGCTCCTCAAGCTTTTTCTTTTCCCTTATACATACTTGCTTCTCCTCTTCTTTCATGCTTGGCATTAGTAAACACATTTCAAAATACAGGAATTAAAATTCCAGACAAAGGATGTTGCTAGGTACTGTATTTTTTCAGACTGACCTTACTCGGAGGCCAGTATGTGGCTATATTTTCAGAGAAAGACTACAGAAAATAAATATTAGGGATGGCCTTCAAGCAGGATCTGCTGTTGAAATATTGTTACCATCACTGTAGGTTATTATCAGAGGGACAATATGTATCTTTAGTTGGGGAAGAGTTTAGAACAGGGTTTTTTTAGTATGTGATTGGTTGAGTTTTATATGATAAAGCTCCAGTTCCACTTCCCAAGGATATACATTAGACCTTAGATAATGAGACCATAGATAATCAGACCACTGGGAATGATTTGGTATGACAGCTGAAGAAAACATCTGTAATTCCTTCTGACAACCTAAGTTATTTAGTATTTTTAAAGTTAGCTCAATATTTCTGATTATAATAATCTTCAGAAATTTCTAGCACAAAACAAATCTATTTTTTAAGAATTCTGTAGTAGTGTATTATTTGTAATATTTAGCTTTTCCACAGTAGGGGTTCTAAGGTTTTCTAAAAGAATTTGGATATTAGTGCCAGAGGCCGGCAGATAATGAGATGACTTATTCCACAACTAGAAGTGGCTATTAGAAAAATTAATTTTTTAAAATGTCAAATGCAGTTTATGTGCAGACAAAATTACCACAAAAGGCATGTCATCTCACCTATGGTTTTTTTGTGTTGCTGTGATTTATTTATGCAAACAATAGTTGCTTGAAAAAAACACAGTTACTCCCCGAGCCCTGACAGTGATTGAGAGCTGATTGAGCATCCACCTGCTTGAGCAGGCCTGTTTTGTCACCAAATGCATGTTTCTGTAATCTACAAACCAAATGTAAGACAGTAAAATTTATTCAAGCAAGAAATACAAATTTACCTCTCTCTGATCAGGATTCCCAACAATTCATCATTTTAATGTACGCTTTGCCTCAGCATAAAAACCTACTTACAGGGCTTTAACTTACTCTGATATGACATGCTGAATAAAGTAACACTACTTAGAGAACAAGTCCTGTCGCAGTTAGCAACACAGTTAACCTGATGAATTCTAATACTGAAAATAATTTACTGACAATGACCTGTCGTAGTATCACCTGTTCAGTGAGGAGACAGGGGAGAGGGAAATCCCCTTCACCACACAGCTGCAGAACCAAGTAAAGGTTGCAGGGTCACATTGCAATATTGAGCTTGTTTTCAGTTGGGTTCTTTGCTTTGTAGTCTGTGAACTTCTGACTTTGTTATTCAGCATGTTTGATATATTGATTAGTAAAGATTTTTTTAGTTGGTAGCATTGGAAGAGCACAGTAAGGCTAGAAATAAGCATTTCTTGTATCTTATTTGCTGTATTAAAAATAATCCTTTAGACACAATTTGATATTGTTTGCCTTTCCCTGCTGAAAGGAAGTTATCTAGATCTTGCAAGTTGATTCAGTATTAGTAAATAAATGGATATTTTATGTCAAGCATAGGAGACTATTTGTTCCTGTTGGAGCCCAGTTCTCTCTGACCATCTTCTTTTAGATATTCCAGATGTGGAAAGTTTAGTGTTTAATAACAAATGTACTTATTTGAAGTTATATGATGTTAACATGGGATTTTGACTTAGAGCAAGACAACATTACACGTAAATCACAATGCTAGGACAAATTACACTTTGCAGAACATGGCAATTTTAATATACAGTTGAATCACAATGTGAATGTGATCCTCATTACCATCTGTGTAATATGCTCACAGTCATGACACCGGGCATCTCTGGTGGCCAAGAAGGAATACATGGAGTGAGAAGTCTGCTCAAGCCCGTTGCGCTGTCCAAAGCTCTTTTTGTTCATTGTTCTGTTATTTTCTACTCTAGGTGGAGGTGCATGTATACCCCGCTATGCTGGTCCAGCAGATGCAGGAAGATATTTGCTCTCTTTTGATTAACTCAGGGATGAACAATTACACAACTGGTTGGCTCACTCAATTGACATAACCAGTTGATCAACTAAACTGATTGCAGCCTGCTGATCCACACAGCTGATAACAGCCATTTGTCTAGACCAAAGCCACCCTCTGAGCCTCTTGGTATGGAGCTAAGCTCCACTTTCTTGGCAGCAGCTGTCACCAGTCACTCCCTATATCCTTCCATGAGCTTCAGTAGCACATTGCCCTTGACCATCTCCTCTGACCCTTCTTGCATTTTAGGGGTTCACTGATTGAGCCCAGTTCCTCAAAGTGATACACAATTATAATTTAATATGTCTACCACCTTAGAAAAGCCTTAGTGGCACTTCTGCAAGAAACCCTTCCTTCTACAGGTCAAGCTGTCTCCCTAGTGCAGCCGATGGTTCTTTGTACACGTGAACACAACTGGCTGTCTCTTGCAGTGAATTGCAGTGATAGGTCACTATATTAAAAACTCTTCAGACAAGCTGGTCCTAATTGTCAGGATGACAGCAATCACTGTGGATGCTGATATTGAGTGAAACACAGATCAGACTACAAAGAGATTGTGATTTTTTTTTTTCAAAATAAATATTATATTCAAGGAAGTAAATAGATTAATAACATCATCATAATTTAATAAAAAGCCACACAGCTGTCATTCAGAAGCTGTTTCTGAATTCAGGTCAATCTGTCAAATTGTTTTGTCAGAAGGTTTTCTTTCACTAAATCATCAAGGAGGTTCCTGTCTTATTTGTACGTTAAACCAGGTTTAGAACTTACTCAAGTTACAGAACAGCCAGGTGTACATTTCCACTTGTTTGATTTTTTTATTTGATTAGTCCATATTTGAAATAACAACTCCTGTGTAAAGCAGTAGAGGTTAATTTAGATTTCCATCCTAGTTTCACCACAGTTTTGGTTGACAGTAAGAAAAAAAATCCGCATGTTTGGACTTCTTTTCTTATAATGTACTTGCATATTTACTGGAACAGAATCTGGAAAAGGTTTTTGTGTATCCCAGGTTAATATTACAAATACCCAGACAAAAGTTAAACATGAGCTGTTTGAAATTTTGATTCAATGAATGGCAAAATTCAACAGTGAGATAGAGTCTGTCTGTCTGGAAAACTCAACAGAATGATCAATAGAACTCCTTAACAATCCTGAAATCTGTGTTTTCTCACATCTTTGAGTAATATCCTATCTAAGCACTGACAAACAGGCTCCTTCCACCATTTTTAAAAACAGTACCTAAATCTGACATTTTACTTCCATTGCTTTGATTTTATAAAGAGCAGCAGGAGAGAAGCAAAGTACTGCAAGTGCAAGAAAATTGTGGTCACATGTAGTTCCCTTACTCTAGACCATTTCTGAGTTTCACAGTTAAGACTTTGGGGTTTATTTTTTATGTAGCACAAGAATGTGTGTCTGCATCATAACTTTTCAGAAAATGCATTTTTGATCCTGAAAAGGAGAAAAAAAGGAAAAAAAAATCACAATTACAGGCAGGAAGGGATACATGCTAGATTGGGATGCAAAGCCAATATTTTGAATTCTTGTATTAAAATTTGAAAGGTAAATTCATTTTGAAAGAATAAAAGAACATTCTTGGAAAAATTCCGAATACTGCATACTAATTTTCCTGAAAATGAATATTTATCAGGCCTTAATGCATGGAAGTTTTCTAAAATATTTTCATGGGAAAATTAACCAGTTTGTCAGAATGCTAACTGTTTTGACAGCTCCATAATATGTTTTCACACTGTATATTAAATATTATTTTATTACTTATATTGAGTATTTACCACTTATTCGTAAGAATGACAGAATCAGTAATATTCTGTAAGGTTTTATATTCAGAATATTCTTTTAACAAGTACCTAATGGTATATAATTTAAATAAATATATGTCTTATCAAAGCCACAGTATAATAAAATCTCTTTTAATATGCTAACATTTTAATGAATACGTATGAACATGTAGTTGGTCACAGACTTGGGAAAACATAAATGCTAGAAAAAAATAAAAAGATAGTAAAAGTTAAATGCTGTCAAAAGTACCCAGAAGTTATTTTTAACTAACAAGATTTTTGAAAAAAAGTTATGATTTCATGTTTATAGTTATTTATAAACTATGAACCAAATATTTATACAGTAAATTCTAGAATATTCAAAATGCTATATCCTTAACCAGATGGCAATAATATACCCATAGCATTTTACAGTAGTATATACAAACATGCACAGTGTGTATGCAATGTGTGTCTATCTCTGTATCGTGCAGATCTATATAAAAGCAGCGTGTGCATATAGGTAGTACACGTATGATGAGTGTCTCCTAAAGGAACTACTAGATAACCTTTCCACCATGTTTCAGCATTTGTAATGAGTTTCACATAAGCTCATGTGTTTTGGGGAGAGCTGGTGGAGCAGTCCTGATGTTGTCAGGGAGCAGGGATCGCAGGGTGGTCGGCTCTGCTCTTGGGCTCGGGCTGCTTCTGGTCTCAGAGCTTCCACTGGCACAGCTACGGAGCAGGAACCCAAAGCGCGCGTGGTCATTAGAGACACAGCAACTGCGTTTTTCAAAAGAGATTGGTTAGGGTTGGTTTTCATGTTTTGATGCAGTTTTCTGAGTCTTTTCTTGTTGTGACCTTCACAAAGTCATTGCAATAACAGTATTCAATCTCAGTTTGTATCAGTGCAAATATATTGAAGGAAGGTGTCGCAAAGTGCTGTTACATTTACTTAAAGCTGTTTTCCATTTTTGCTTAAGTTATCGTGTGTGCTTTTTTTGAATCATTTTTAGATCTGGGTTTATTTCAGTATTTTGGTTCAGTAACTATTCTATTACATATATATATATCTTTTTTTACTCTTCAGGTAAAACTAATGTAAGGGGGTGGCACTTTCTGAGTAGAAAGTTACACTATCCCAGCAGTATTAGAAGAATCCAAGTTGGACACATTATATTGAGCCTACCTTCTCTTAATGGCATCTACAAGGGAGCAATAAAAAGGAGTGTTCTCTTCTACTGGAGTATTATATACTGAGCATAGTATTATATACTATTCCAGTATTATCTACTATTTCCTTTAGAAGGCATTAATTCACTTGAAGAGCAGAATTCTATCTTTTTTGTTCATTTAGGTGGCAAAAAGACCCAGAGTTGCACTGAGCTATTAAAGCCAGAACATATTGAAAAAAGGTGCTAAGTAGTTTTAATTTATACAGTTTACTACTTTAGAAAAGAGCAGGTATTTCAAATGAATATTTGTATCAGTGTCCTTTTGTCCATGTCTTCATTTAGGATTCCTGCAAGTTTTGAGAGACTTTAATATTTTGTTGGATGCTCTGGACAATGATACAGGCTTATTTTGAAGAATCACATATTTATGCTGTTTATTTTTTTATACAACTTTGATATCTGCATATTGTAAATTTACGACTGACTATTCCCTGTTGACTATTCCCTGTCATCCCTGTTGAATGACAAATAAATATCAATATTTAACTTTGTAAAATACATGACTCTTCACAGGAGATGGAAATGTTTTGGCAAGTATACACTGAAAGATAGACTCAGTTTTTCCTGTTTACTTCCCTTGTGATTGCATTCTTTTACCTGTACTATTTTTTATTTTCCTTCTACTCTTTGTTCTTAAAACCCCCCTACTATTTATTGAATAGTTAAAAAAAATGTTAAAAGGAAAAATGTTTAAATGTATTCTTTTTTACAGATATCCATCCTATATCTTTACCTTTAGTGTGAATTAGAGGATCTTTGCAAGCTTCTGTTTTTTTCTGATTCCTAAAAGGCACAGCCTGCAGGGAGTAAGAACATTTTTCATGCTGCTTCATGAGTTACCTGTACTACACAAGAGAAATAGAGATCATTCAGTTTTTATTCCGCAAATCATGGCACTGACTCCCTAATCCTTGAGAAGCCTTTTCTTCCTCCTCTGATCCATTTCTTTCCCGTTTCCAGTCTTTATTCTCATTTTCATTATTCCCTTTGTCTCCCTTTTGCACTGCTCTGTCATGCAGTGGAATTTTTCAAGTGATCTTTTATGAGTCACTCAGAGTAATTATCTGATGAGTGTTGTCTGGATACAGGCATCAGGCTTCTGTGGTCTCCTGGGTCTTCCTAGCTCTTCAAGCTAAGGATTATCACTTTGTTAACTCATGGTGTTTGGTGCTCCCTTCTATTTAACAAGGCATCCATTTCTCCATCAGTCCTGGCTCTTTTTGTAATGAAAGGGCTTAAAAGTATTTAAGCCAGACAGGCCAGAGCACCACTATTGAAGATCCAGCGTAGCCCAAGTCTGCCAATGGTCTAGAATCAGCTTGTACCCCAGGCACCTACAACTTGTGACTGCCAGAAACTTCTGGGATTTTAGGAATTCTTCCTACTTCTTACCAGGCCAGTGAGGCTTGGGAGTGAAAAGCACACAAAAATGCTGGCTTCAGAAAAGCTGGATTTTGAGGAAGGTAACAGTCCCCTTTTAAATCTGATTTCATACACTTCTTGGCTTCTCTGCTTGTTGTAATATCCTTACAGAAGTTGTTTATCATGGCAATTGAACAGTATAACCGTTAATTGCTGTTTCAGTTGCATTAATCATGCAGAAAAATCTTGCATGGGATGCATTATTAAACTAAATAATGTTGTCTTTTGGCAAGTTTAAAGAAGGTCTCCTATTAAAGTGACCTATGTTAATTCTCTGGGAATAATGAGACATGTGCTAGGTATTTTGGATTTTTTTTCAAGAAAGAAAATAACGATTTCATCCATCTGTCAATAAATATTTGCAGTTTCACAATTACCACCACAAATGGTATCACAAATAAATAACGGTTCAAAGTCTTTTGTATATATTTTTGTTACAGATGTAACTTCATTTCTCCATAATGAGAATTATTATTATTATTATTAT